>JANRGW010037560.1:0-14206 GCA_024733675.1 Psilopsiagon aymara
TATCAAATTGATGTCTCTCCAACTTAGAGACAAGGATGTCGTGTGGGACAGTGTCAAACGCTTTGCACAAGTCCAGGCAGATGACATCAACTGCTCTACTGTCCATCAGTTCTGTAGCCCCATCATAAAAGGCCACCAGATTGGTCAGGCAGGATTTCCGCTTAGTGAAGCCATGCTGGCTGTCACCAACCACCTTGTTGTTCTTCATGTGCCTTAGCATGCCTTCCAGATTTGCATCTCTTGCAGTCACTCTTCCATCACCCTTATATGCACTAGGTTTTGTCAGTTATTTAAGGTTTCTGTTTATTTTTTCCTTTCAATCAACAGTGTTTAGTCATATGTGACACCAGTTGCCGTAGTCGAGATAGTTTTGAGTACTGTCTGTACTATGCCTTTTGCTTAACCCTCAGTTTATGTTTGGTTTTGATCCAAAAATGGTTTGCCCATTTTTGAATCAAATAAGCTACTCTTGAAAGAATTCTCTATGCAAATCCTTTGTTTCGGGTAGTTTCTCTCTAATTCAGCAGAACTCTATTAGTTCCTGTAATTATGTTGTATATTCGGAAGTCACTGCATGTGGTTTTGGGTTTTATTTGTTTGTTTATAAGACAGAAATGATTTATGGGCAGTTGCATTTGGGAGATCTGTAGTTTCCATAGTTGCAGCCAACCTTTTGTGATCGTACTTGGAAGAGCTCATACACTACCCATCAGGCAATATCTTTCCATGCAGTCATATGTGTAAAGTGGTACCTTTTCATTCATGCTGTTAGCAATTCTGGACATTTTCAGTTTGTCTAATTAGGTGGACAAAGATGTAGGGAGCCATCAGACTAGTCTAGGTTTCCCATGTAACCAGTTTTTTTAAAGATTTAACATTTTTCTCTTGCACGTAAGCTGTTTACTCATGAATGGTGGCTTAGCTTGCTTCTCAGTTTTGTCACCATCTGCCATGACACTCTGCTTCATTGACTGCATGCTTTGGCATCATGTCTCTGTCCCCAGGTGTCTTGGCTTTTTGGATTTTTTGCACAATAGGTGTAATAAATGTATACCTGTGTGTTCAACATTGGTAATACCTGATAGTACACACTTGGTGTAATAGTATACACATAGGTGATGATCGTAGCTGTGGTAGAATGGACAAGATTTCCTGAGCAGTTGTTTATGTGGAGAATGAGAACCATAGGCATGGAAATTCACCGATGACTTGCAGTCATGCTAAACCATCACCCTGGAGGACAGGTTTCCCTCGTCAGGAGGAAGGATTCCAGAAAAAGCAGATCACATTTAGAAGAGAAGAATTACAGTGAGATGCCTGGTTCTTTGCACAAGGACCGGCCTCTCTTCATTGCTGTGGCAGCCTTTTCCACGCTGGAAGATGTATGTTGTGCTCAAGGACTTTTGGTAGGATGTGATACTTCTCCCACAAATGCGAGCAGTTCAATTTTTTGAACTCTACTGGTTTGTTCTTGTAGCTGATGTGCATGGAGTCACAAATTCTATTCATTTTCACAGACAATCACTGGTTTATTGTGTTAAGACCTACTTTGCTTCCAGTTTTAAGCTGTATGACCTTTTGTAATAACTAAAGCAATAGTTTACATTTACTGATAAAAAAGAAAAATATTTCATGCATTTTAATAGTCAGGACAATGAAACACTTCTTCAACTATTGAAGAGGATTTGAAATCACCCCTGTTGTGTTCTTAGAACATAACTGAGCTTGCCATTAACTGTCCTTTTTCTCTCCATTTTTACAGAGTTCTTTTTGTCATCTCCTTGAAGACATTAAATTCAGCCAATGCCAATACTGAAATTAAAAGAAGCCTCAAGGAATAGTAACTCAAATTATTTTTCCTAATGCTCATGTCTTTATAGGTTGCAAAGCCCTCTGAGCTGCCTGTTTCAGGATCCTAGAAATAACTGAAGGCATGTGAAGGGTTTGCTGGGTACAAGAGGGCTATTCCACCAGGTAAATATTGCCAGGGTACTGGGGGGTGGTGGCAAGCTGCCAGAGACAACGCTTTCCCCAGCGAGGGCATGGTCCTGCAGTGGTCAGACCAGAAAAGCAAAGCAGTTCAGGAAGAGCAAAGTCTGTAGTACTGGGTCAAATGTGAGGTCAAGCCAGGAAAGTTGGGACAGCAGGCCAGGGTTGGATCAGCAAGGTATCTGCCTCGGCAGATGTATCATCAGGTGAGTAAGGTAGCCTTTAACCTTTAAATATACATAATTTGAAAATATATTAGTTAGAGCTAAACTCTGTAGTGTAATTTAAATACAACTGAATTTTGTCCTCTCTGCTCCTTTCTATGCATGAGTAGCTACCTGAATCAACAAGGTGTTACTATCACATTTTACCTTGGCTTTTTCTTTTGAAAAGCTTTCCTTCTTGGCATGCTTTCTGACTACATTGGAAAGTGTAGTTTCACTCTTACGTGGAGTACCTGCAAACTATAACACAGAGGAAACAACTAGGGTTTTTTCAGGAGAAAAGAAATATCTTCTGTCTGCTCTTTCACTCTCAGCATTCATCTACATTGCATCTATTTTTAAATCAACCACTTCAGTCCTCAGTTTCCCAGTTCTAAATATTTAATTTTGAGGGTGTAATTTACTAACCCAAGAGGTCTTTCAAAAGCTTTCTAACTTTATTATTGTTATCTGGAACATCTGCCTGACAAACTTCTGCATTAGCAGCTACTGAATGAAATGTGGTTTTCATTCCTCAGGAGATTTGTTGGTTTAATTCCAGGAATCCTAAATCTATGACTGATTTTGCATTAACTCAAGAATTATCCCTTGCCTCCCATTACCTTAAAATTAACTTTTTTTTCTTTCTTTTTCTTTTTTTTTTTTTTTTAAAGTGGAATAACAGAACACAGGAATAAAAAAATTCCAGAGCACAGGCATTTTTAGCCAGAATCTACTGTCAGTATCTTTGAGAGACCAGAATGAATAGCCACATTATCAGCCCAGGTGTGGCAACACTTGCATAATTAATAGATTATACTAATAACAGTGAAGCTGAGTGGCGATTGACCCACTTTGCAAACAATTATATAAACATGTCTGAGACATTTAGTAGTTACAAACCTAGTAATTTCTTGAGTTTGGCTTCAGTGCTGTAGCATCCAAAGAAAAGAAAAAGATGAAAAAAAGCTGAAGAGAAAAAATAGAAAGTACTTTTTTAACTTAAGGAACTTAAGTTCTTTGTCTTTTCAGGGATTTCTGCTAATAGGAATAGGGCTTGTGTGACTATTTGTTCAATGACATACTGTAAAATGAATAGTTGTTGAAAGCTGGGGCTAAAAAATCAGTAAATTTGAACAGGGGTTTATTAATAAAGAATGATGCAATAGAATGTGCAGGGCCAAAATTACTGGTTTTTCAGTGAGTTCAACTGAATGGCATTGGCAGTGTTACTTAAAGGTTTCAGGATCTGAAATCCTTTTCCTTTTTCCTAATAATCCTTGGGTGTTACTTGAGAGTGTAATGACCATTTGAATTATCTGGGGTTTAGAAAAGGAAAGTAGAACTCCAGTGCCAACTGCAGGATTACGGCTTTGAGCAGTCTGTATTGATAGGCACAATGCCCTATCCTCTGTGAGAATTTGCCATGCAGAGAGAAGCTCCATGGGGACCAGCAGCTGCCAGATGTGGGAATTAGCAGTTGTAATACAAAATCTAGTTGTTCAGAAAAACTTTTAATAAGGTTTAAAAGCCCTGCAGTTTTGTAAACTGGACATAAATTTTTCAAATACCTGCTTCTGGGTAAATCCAGTCTTGTCAGAGCAGATACTTAATTATCTTGAACTACTTTTTCAATAGAATGACATCAAAATCAGTAATACATTTGTCTTTTAATACTTTACTACATGCTGTGGGCTCTATGCTATCTAGTCTATTTTTTCTGTTGATTTCACTGTACAGTGTCAAGGTCCTACTGGCTCCTGTAATGAGAAATGAGCTTTATGAAACAGAGACAGGATGGCAGTGGCACAAGGCAAGATACTATGATTTATGGAAAGCGAAAAGAATTACTTCCTTTCAAATTCTGCAGGTCCATGAATACACAGGATCTGAACATAACTGTGGAAACTGCCAACAGAACGTGTACAGTGCAGCTAACCTGACGGTTCATTGTCATCCAGTGCTTGGCTGTGTAAATACTACTGGTTATATGCCAACAAGCATCATTCTGTCATGGAAATTTTTTTGCTAGAAACAGTTTTTAGAAACTCCTTTTATGACACTGGTCATTGTCTACCAAAGCAAGGCAGAGATTATCATAACTAGGTGAGGTATTGTCTAAGAGGAACAGTACTTGTGCTGAACATTGTTTAGCGAGGTTCAAGAAAAATACAGACTATAGGATCATCATTTTAGTCAGGAAGGGCTGCTTTTTATTTAATGTTATGCACTGAATAAAGTGAGTGATCTCAAAAATATGCGACAATATTTTGCTTTCTTGTGTGCCACATTTCTCTTAAGAAATTTAGTTTTCACACAGCACAAGGGAAGCCAAAAGGTCTTTAAAAATAATCTGTACATCTGGAGAAGACTTAATACCCCAAGCCAGTTCAGAATATACCCAACAGGTGGCATAGGGACTCCTCTGTGGCAGAGATATGTCAGTATAAAAACAGACTGAGAAAATGGTGAGTTATATTTAATGTTGAACTACAAATTTCCCAACAAAAACAATTTGCTAATGGCAGATTACAGGTATTTGGGTAGATACAAGCTTCTCTTCACAAAAGCTGGATTTCTGTAGGCAGCAAAATGGAAATGGAGTCATAGAATAACAGAATGATAGAATGGTTTGGATTGGAAAGGAATTTAAGATTATCTAGTTCCAACCGTCCTGCCATGTGCATGGATGCCTCACACTAGACCATGTTGCCCAAGGCTCTGTCCAGCCTGGCCTAGAACACCGCCAGGGATGGAGCGTTTCTCTGTGCAACCCATTCCAGTGCCTCACCACCCTTACAGTAAAGAACTTCTTCCTTATATCCAATCTAAAATTCCCCTGTTTAAGTTTGAACTCACTAGTCCTTGTCCTGTTGCTGCAGTCCCTAATGAAGAGTCCCTCTCTGGCATCCTTGTAGGCCCTCTTCAGATTCTGGAAGGCTGCTATGAGGTCTCCATGCAGCCTTCTCTTCTCCAGGCTGAACAGCCCCAATTTTCTCATCCTATCTTCATATGGGAGGTGCTCCAATCCCATGATCATCCTCGTGGCCCTCCTCTGGACTTGTTCCAACAGTTCCATGTCCTTTTTATGTTGAGGACACCAGAATTACACACAATACTCCAAGTGAGGTCTCAGGAGAGCAGAGTAGAGGGGCAGGATCACCTCCCTCAACCTGCTGTCACGCTGCTTTTGATGCAACCCAGGATACAGTTGTTTTTCTGGCCTGCGAGTGCCCACTGAAGCTCATGTTCATTTTTCCATCGACCAACACCCCCACGTCCTTCTCCACAGGGCTTCTCTGAGTCACTTCTCTGCCGAAACACACAGTGAAGAATTCACATATCCAGGCCATGAGCAGCCAGTTTCTCCAGGAGAATGCTGTAGGAGAGTGTCAAATGCTTTACCTAAGCCCAAACAGACAATGCCCACAGCCTTTACCTCATCCACCAGGTGGGTCACTAGGTGGGTCAGCAGTTAATCTCCTCCTCTGGTTCCTGTATATTCCTTAGCCCTTCCACCTCCTCCCATAGCTCTGCCACCATACACAGCAGATCATCTTTCTGCTGGCATCTTGCACAGCTGCCATCTAGTATGACCAGCAGGCTCCTGTACTCACTACAGCCAGGTGCCAGGACAAATACATGTTTATGAGGGACCTCAGTCTGTCACCATGTCCTTCCTGGCCAGCAGAGAGGACTCAGTTTCCTTCGCTTTCTGCTGAGAGGATGCCATCCTACAGTACTGTCTTGATGACTGCTGGCTGAGCTCACCTCTGAAGCTTTCAAGGATACTGGGTTCTGCCCGTATGTACTGCCACACAAATTGCTGCTCTGCGCCTGTTTGTCCACTCTCTTCACCGCACTACTGGTCACTCACGCTCCCAAGGGCAGTGTTTCATCTGCTCAGGATATGTTCTGGACCTTATTACTTTTTTTTTTTTTTTTTTTTTAGATCGGAATGCAAGTGTATTTTGTTATTAGCAAGGAGAAAAGAATGAATGAGAAAGCAAGAATAAAAGGAAAATTGAATGGAAGTTGTGCTAATCACAACAACCTGTTTTCATTGAATCACAAGTAACAGTTTAGCTAGCATTACTCACATAGTCTTCAGTTAGTTTCTCTGCTGTCCATCATCCCAAAAAAGACACCTTTTAATCTTTACATTTTAATTTGTTCAGGTTGAGTAACTTTTATCAGAAAATATCTTAATGCTCGTGAGCATTTCCATTTTTAAGAGTGTAAAGACCTGCACATGTAACCATCTGAATAATTATTGCTAGCTGTCATGGGTTCAGCAGTAGCAGTCACTTTTCTCCTTCTTGGTAGCTGGTGCAGCACTGTGTTTTTGACTTTTGGCCTGGGAACAGCGCTGATAACACCAATGTTTTAGTTACTGCTTAGAACGTTTTAGTCTGACCAAGTACTTTCTGAGCCTCATGCTGTGCCAGGGAGGGGAAGCCAGGAGGAAGCAGAGACAGGACACCTGACCAAAGAGGTATTCCATACCACAGCATGTCATGCCCAGGATGTAAAAATAGAGGGCAGAGACCGTGTGTTTGTGTGTGTGTGTGTGTGTGTGTGTGTTCACTGCTGGGTGGGCTTGGTATTGGGTGGTGAGCCGTTGTATTCTCTTTCCTTGTATTTCCCTTGTCATTATTATTATTGGTGGTAGCAGCAGTGGTTTGTGTTATACTTTAGTTACTGGACTGTTCTTATCTCAACCTGTGGGAGCTGCATTCTTTTGATTCTCCTCCCCATTGCCCCGGGAGTGGGGGGGAAGAAAGAGGGGGGAATGAGTGAGCAAACTGCATGATTTATGGCTTAAACCACGAAACTAGCATAAATAGTGTTGATGTCAGAGTTTGACAACTGAAGATACATTCTATGTAACTAGATTAAATTAGCTTGTCTGATTTTGAAACCAGTGATTTTGGTTACATGCACTTAATAAAGATGCACAAATACTTGGCAAAAAACCAATGAATAATGATCTTTATCAGACAAAGAACTATGTACCAAAGTAAGCTGTTTTTCTTTTGGATCAAATCTGCTTTTTTCAGACAGATTTTAAAACCAAAGATATGTCCTGCTTTACAGTAAGCACTGTAAAACACTGACAACTGTGTTTATCTGTACTCAGCAGGTTGCACAGAACGAGCGGAACTCTTTGCATGTTAGAATTCCCATCAAAGGCATTCAGTGCTTTATTGCAAAATACACTTCAAATAATTGAGTACTGAATACTCGATTTGTTATAAATTTTTTTGGTTTTGAAGTGAATTAAGCCATTTAGTTAAGTAAGTTCTAAACTGAGAACCACCACAAAGAACAACTTACCTAAGTTAGCCATTCCTAAACTGGTACCACAGTCTATACATGCTTGCAAGAACTATTAGTTTTGTCAGCATAGCAGTATGAGTTACTTGAATAAAAGGAACTAAAAGTGGGGTTTTGCCAGCCTAAGTGTCCTTTTTGTAAGTAAGAATTATTTCTATATATTGCACAGCTGACATAATGCAAAACTCCACACTTCCAAAGAAGGACTCTGTAATAATAGGAACTATGCAAATCATATAAAACTCACACTTCCAGGAGCAGCTTCAAATGGAAATAGGTCAGTGTATCTCCTCTTGCAGGCTGGCAATGAAGACTGCTTTGTTATATTGCTAAAGCAATTCTAGACTGTTTGATTTGAACTTTGACGCAGTCTTTGAAGAAACTGAATGAAGTCTATTTTGGTAAAGGTCTCTCAGACTATGGAAAACTTGTGGGTTTCTTAGTGATACAGGGATTCCATCTCGCACTTATAATGACCTAGTTAATTTAAAACTTTCATTGCCATCTACCTCATGTAATCTTTTTGTACAATTAATGGTATAATGTGTGGCACTATTATGTCCTGAATAGCAGGACATAGAGGACCTAACAAACCTCTGTTACTCTGGAATTATCAGACTATGCTGTCAGTTATTTACAGTACTGTTAATAATGTACTTCATACTAAATGGATTCCTAAAACTACTACTATTTATGTGTAACTGGCTGCTGCTAAGTCTTTGCATCTAATTTTACTGCAAATAGCATTTTTTGAGATAGCAAATTATGAACAGAAGGACATTCTCTGCTTGAAATTAGTTTTGACTTAATGAATGAGTTTCATAAATACTGGTATGTGCCTTGTATTTTCTGCCATTTGTGAGAAAGCACATCAGATTGGTGGCTGCATTGTGAGCAGGGGCCAGGCCACTGAAAATGAATCAATTTATTTTTATTTTTTTTAGGTGCAGTGTCTTTTTTAGTCTTCCCTCCCATAGCCATCCAGTACTTTTTAATTTATAAAATGCAAACAAGACAAAAATTAGAAGATATTTTCTGTGTCATGTGCAGGTATGGGAATGCTGCTGGGAGTGTGAGGTACAGTTTAGATGCTTCATCTCTTGAAAAGCTTTATCTACCTGACTTGGGTGAGTAGGACACAATTCAGGAAATGATCTGCTTAAGAACCTTGCATTTTTTTTAACTGTTTCCTAGGGATTCTGAGGAAGATTTATGAAAGCTAATCCAGACTAACTGTATTAACTGTAGCAGTTAACTGTACCAGAAGGACAAGAGAATGGATATGTGTTTACACTTGCAGGAATTTACCTTCCTTAAATGATAATTCCAATATAATTTCCTAAAACTGAACATTTTTTTCACCATTGACAATCCTTATTTGCAGAGGAAAACTTCAAGACACAGACTCTAAATCTAAAAAATATTTACCTGTATTGATTTTAGTATCTAATTTTTTTAATATAAGGTTAGCAGTGAAGCCCTCCATTCACTCCCCAGCCATCCTCAGCTGCTTCTTTATCCCTACTATGTGAAATTAAACTTCCCAGGCAAATACTGGGGAACATCAGTGCCAGTTCAATGATTTACATATCCAGGGAAAATGTGATGTTTTGCTGCAACATGCTTCAATGCATCTGCTGGCACCTAATCTACTGGCTAAAGGAAAAGAAAACTACTGGATTGAAAATGATACAGTTTTCCCCTTAGGAAATATAGAGCCTATGGTTCTGTAGATTTTCTCATCATTTTCTTGAGGTCATAAACATCCCATCTCTTGAGATAGTGTATGCATAAGGACTCTGACCAGCCTTTGAAAACAGGCCGATCTCCCAGGCTGTCTTGGTTACACTGAGGAATATAGGGGACCAGATGGAATTCTGTACCTTTAGTGGTCACAGTTGGGAAACCAACACCTGTAGGCTTGCTCAAGACAATCAAGTTAGATCTGAGTCCTTCTGCTGCTGAAATATACCAGAGAGCTCAAAGCCACCAATTGGTAATGAACAGAGCATGGAAGTTAGCACACATGCAGTTTTATACTTCAAATGCTCTCTCCACCATAACCACTCTACACAAAAACAATCTGCCTCATGGAAAGGTGTTTACTTGTTTCCTCATCTTGTTTTTTATAGCTTCCCCCCCCCCCTTTTCTGTTGCATGTAAGAGGTAGAATCTTTTCACTAGTCATTAACAGTATCACATGTTCCAAAGCAAAATAAACTGTTACGAGATTAAACATGCTTGTAAATATCAGAGAAGGCTTTTTTAATTTTTTTAAAAAATGTATAATTTGGCATAGAAACAGTGCAATTTTTGATATTCTAATAAAAGAAGGGGGATCCTGAAGTTTATTCAGCACAAGCTTATTGTAGGATGGGCATAAACCAGCTTTGATTTCAATAACCAATCCTTTCCTCAAAATTGTAGCAGAGCTTGCAAAGTTGGGATTAATTTTATGGTAAATACTTGACTGTTAGATTTGTAGTTCTTGAGCAGGAAAGTGCAACTATTTGCAGGTACAGCAATGGTACTTCCATCTGCCTGAATAAGTAATAACAACCAGCACCTTCCACCTATCTTTCTGTCATATACAGCCATTTTGGGAACTACATAAAGGAACAGAAAAAGTGGGACAGCTCAGGAAGCGATAGACTATAATGAACCCTTCCATCCATTCCCAGCAGTCCTCTACTTTCCCCATCATGTACTTAACAGTTACAGTAATATCTACCACCAAGCATGACGTTGGTGTAAGCACAGCTTGGTCTTGCTGCTTTGTAAACTGCAAAATTGCTAACTTGCTTATTTATACTGGAAGTCCCATAACGAATATGGTATTCAGAAATGCAAACAAGCTATGAATCTTTGTGTGGTTTTTGCCAGATCCTTGGCTTCGGTTTTTAAGGAAAATCAACGAAAGTGATGATCAGAGAATCAAAAGTTAACAGAAGTTCTAATGTCTTGTTAGATGAACAAAGTAGAAAGAAACAAGAAAAGACTGTAAATTTTCAAAGTATGGTACATCCAACTTTTTATGAGAGCCTGGTTTCTTACCACGGTTGTAACAGAACAGAGACTTATTGAAGTAACCCTTTCCATGATACTGCCTCTGGCTGGTCAGTGCTGGTATCACAGTCCATTAGAGAAGGACACTGTACAAGTAGTCCATCAGAACAGGCTACAAAATAGACTTAATAGACTTTACTCAACCAGACTTAAATCAAACTGAGACGGTAAAGAATTTCATTTAGATAATCTTAAACTTTATTTTAAACTTTTTAAAAGCAATGTATTAGAATATATGGTTTAGAATTTAAAAATTCCTACTATATTTTTTACTCATAAAATATCTGGCAGTCATTAATAAGAGTACTGCAGCTATTCATTAGTCAATATACATGACATACATAAAGTGCTGTAATAATTCTTTTTATGCTATATAAGTGATTTTCCCCATTAAGTGTTTATAAGTGATTTTCCCCATTAAGTGTGCACATTTTCTCTGGCTGTTGTTGATCCTCCACTAAACATTTAACAAAAGTTTGCACTGTCTTGAGAATTTGACACTCCAAACAGCCAGTTTAACAAATGAAAGAGCATGCCTTACGACAAAAAACTCTCAGCAGTGATGTTAGTACAAACCTCTTAGTTTTGGGTTTGAGGGCTTTATTCTGTGTGACTGTCTTTAGTACTATATTCTGTCAGAAAAAACTATGGAAAAGTTGTGTTTTCATCCAACCACTGCCAAGTCTTTATTTCTTAAAATATATATTCAGAAGTAAATAGAAATGTAAACTACATGAAAATAGTGGAAAATTTTCTCTCTCGAAACAGCTTGTGTCACAACACCTTTATGTTGAATCTTTTTTTTTTTGTTTACTGTGTTTTATTCCACATATCATTTATGTTAATTTCTTATTAAGAAAAAACATCAGACTCCACATTTATATTCCAAGATTGAGACAAAATAGATTTCAGTAATGTTCTATAGGTCATGTAATTAGAAGTTGGTCTCAATAGGTAAAAAATGATTAATAATCAATAATGATGAAGAGAGGAAAGATACAAAACATATCTGAATGTAAGTATCAAGTACATAAAATATTATTCTGGATAACTATGTAAAAATATTGGTAATTAATGATACTGTTTTCTCAGGCAGCAGCTCATATATACGGTCCATCAATAACCTATTATTATGTTAAAGTTTAATTTTCCCAGATAAGATCATTTCATGTACTTCTCTGGTTAACAAGACATATGATTTTTTAGAATTATCTAAAAAGTAAAGAGGATCACTAATTGTAGCTGGATTAAAACCTTCATCCACCAATCGAAATTTTTGTTGTTTGAATGTTCCAGTCATTTCCATTTTATCCTATAGAAGAAAGATTTGTTATTCAGTAGAACATTTTTTTTGCTCACATTCACATTTGTGAGAATCTTTCTTGATGTAAGGTTAGCACTATTATTACTTTTCCATTATCCTGGAAAACTAGAACTTCTGTGCTGCTACAGACCAACCTGAAGATGTGGTGGAAAGAAGTTACAACCCTTTGCTTTGTGCACTGCTGTGCAGTGTCTCATCACAGTGTCTCATCTGGTATAGCTGCAGCCTGCCCAGGACAATCTAGCCTCCCCATTTGTGTGTGATTATAAAACTATACATTGTAGAGAATCTGAGAGTAAAAACTGTCATTATTAAGAACTTCCTGATGGAACTCAGAAATCCTCTCTAATTATTGTCACCTTAAATAAAGGGTTTAAAAAATCACATGCGTAATCAACCACACTCAGGCAGGTCCCAATAGAAGTTGATCTTTGCCATACATCTTGTAATGTTTCAAGCTTCTTTTCAGTTTCACTGTGTCCCCTGGAAAAAGTAGTGGGAGGCATCTCTAGGGAGACTCTTTTATCTTCACTACCACTTCTCAGCCACACTTCCTGAACTCTCTCCGTTGTCTTCTATTCTAACATATTTAAATATATGTGCAAACAATCTCTGAAAAGTAGAAATTGAGAGCGATTGCATCTACCTGCTTTAGTTGGTCTAAGACCTGACATCTTCTAAAGCATGACTAAATATCAGACAACAACAATAGGTTTTTATCTTTTTCCCTTGAAGCCTCCACCACCTTATTTCTTGGTTAATGACAGCAGTACCAACAGCAATTCATCTGTAATGTAGGCATTTAAATCTAATATAAGTTCCAGATACTTGATATCCAGGCTACATACAAGAGTCAGATTCCTTTTGCTCAGCATAAAGACTTCTTTGTACACCTGTATAGCAGTAAGTCTGGACTAAGTTACCATCATTTCAGTCAACCTCTGATTGGCCCACTGATCCAACTTCCATCATTCTCCTTTCAAACAGTGGGTTTTTTTTTCTTCATCTTCAGACTTGGGAGGCTTACTTCATAAGCATCTTCAAAACCATTTTTCTGTTTGCCTTTGTCATTGTGCTTTTAGAACACCAGAAATGAAGGTGCATGACTGATGATTACGGTGGTGACAATAACAAAGTAAATTTTTAATTCACCTTTTCAATTTACCTAGTACCTTTTCAAATGCTTTAGCTTTTGTCTTTAGTGTCACTGATGTCAATGAAATATCTTTTTATTGTGCACAGTCAGTATCTCTTGCTTTACCTCTACATCTCTTTTCTCTCATTTCCAGTTAATAAAATGGATTTTAGATTTTTTTCCAGATGCAACTGTCCACAGTTTACTAATCTGTATCTTTTTATTTTCCCATGGTCATGCTTCTAATCTCCCTAAATCCTTTTGTACGATCTCTATCTTTACTCATTTGTACTCAATTCCTCCCATTTTAACATAATCTGCAAATTTGATTTTTCGTGTAATTCCTTTCCCAGGACTCCATTAATGAAGACAGCAAATAGGACCAGATCTAAAACTAATCAAGTGATATATGAACAAGCACTTTCAGTTATTCACTTAGACATCTCTGTGTTCAGATGACATAGAGTTCATGTGTTCTGTGCAATAATAAAGCTTACCTGAACTCTCAAAAAAAGAGGACAAGCATAACTTGGTAGGTAGGTCACTACTTGCTTATGTATTTGCTCCAAATCCAACAGTGTATTCTGCTTTAGAATAAGGGAGGCCATTCCTGCTTTTCCTTCATGATCTGGGAGGAAAAAGTGAGATAAGAATTTTAAAACATTGATGAAGTTGACATTTTGGTGATGAACCTTACAAAAAAGAACTGTAATGCATCAATAAAATTACAGTCATATATCATCTTCTGTGTTTTAGTAAAGCTAGATGATTATATTAATATATCGTATTACATACATTTGGAGATTACTCAAGTGATCGATTAAGCAATAATGTTGTAAATGAGTTAAGAGTCCCATGCTCAATATTAATAAAGGTGAAAATATCAACACCATTCTTCTCTCAGAAACAAGAAGGCTGAGCCTCCTTCCTGGACGTCTTGGGTTCAGCAGTAGCAGTCATTTTTCTCCTTAGTAGCTGGTGCAGTGCTGTGGTTTTGACTTTCAGCCTGAGAACAGTGCTGATAACACCAATGTTTTTAGTTACTGCTCAGTAATGTTGAGTCTGACCAAGGACCTTCTGAGCCTCATGCTCTGCCAGGGAGGAGGGGAAGCTGGGAGGAAGCAGAGACAGGACACCTGACCCAAACTAACC
>JANRGW010037562.1:0-25153 GCA_024733675.1 Psilopsiagon aymara
AGGTGTCCTGTCTCTGCTTCCTCCCGGCTTCCCCTCCTCCCTGGCAGAGCATGAGGCTCAGAAAGTTCTTGGTCAGACCAAACATTACTGAGCAGCAAATGAAAACATTGGTGTTATCAGAGCTGTTCCCAGGCTGAAAGTCAAAAACACAGCGCTGCACCAGGTGCTAAGGAGAAAAATGACTGCTGCTGCTGAACCCAGGATAACACGGTAATACAAGATTCCTGGAGGAGCTTCCTGGGACAACTCAATTTCACAGCTCCTGGGAAGCCAGTTATTTACTACTTGGACCATCTACTTCCCAACATGTAGAACAGGAAAATATCACTTGAGTAATGGAAAAAGGAAGAGGAACGTTGCAAAATGCTACAGTAAAGAAAAGCAAATACAATGCAATGAATATGTTGCGTCAAATCTGAGTTTTCAGCTGTTTTTTTTTTCTCTTTCTATAAGCAACCAAGATACAAATAAGTACAAGACAGGATCAGGCAGTTGTCAGCCTCCAGGGTACTGCCAGCTGCAATGCTACATCACTAGCATTTCCTCCATAGGCAGAGGAATTTGGTTTGAAATCTTTATTGGTTGGTGTTGTACAAAAAAGAAAGTCACAAATGATTCAAATAAGCAAAGTTATGTCAAAAGTGCCTGATTTTTCAAGGTTTGTCATAAGTTAATTTCAGCTACCACAAACTACAGGTTCTGTTACTCAGAAGATGAAACCATAGGTTAATGAGTAAAAATACAGGGTATCATAAAGGGTGCTTGAAAGCCCTCACACAGTCTACCACTTGGCAGTAAATGAGGCAATATTAAGCCAGCAGTTCTATTAGAAGTTTTTAATTAGCTATTTTAGTATGTGCAAAGAAACAAAAAACAAACTAAAACCCAGCCTCAGCCCTGGAGTCACAGACAATAAACAAGAAAACTAATAAAGGACAATTTCAGCCATGGAAATGATCAGACTTTGTCACTGGGTGCTGCAGCTGGGCTGAAAGTCTCAAAATATGGTGTCTGATGTCATCATCTTCAGGAGCTGATCCCAGTCCCCATCACCTTCAGCACGGGTGCCTGGCAAGCTCCTGCCCTTGGCCCCCAGCATGTCAGAGCTAACAGAAATCCAAACCCCAGTAGATGCCAGCAGGCACTACCCAGGAATCAGAGGACACTGAGCACAGGGCAGCAGAGCCAAGACCAGTCCAGTACGGGGAATGTCAGTGCTTGTCTGCAGACCAGGTTCCCACACAGAACCTGTGCTGTGTCCCTGCGGTGCCGAGGGGCCGCTTTGAGGGCAGCTCCATGCCAGTACCATAACAGCTTTCAGACTGCAGCTGGCTCTCAGTCATCTCAGAGACCAGGAAAATCAACTTCCTAACAGCATTGCGATGAGGTACCCACTGAGTTTATGCTGTCCAGCAATAGTACTGGATCAAATCTTTAACTACTGTTGCATTTACCAAAACCAGGTTTTCTACAAGCTGGAAAACACTCCCTGGCAAAAAGGAGAGGAAGCAGCCCACCAAAAACCTTGACTGGCTGGAGAAGACCAAGTGCTGTATCATTTATATGGCATCACCAAGTTCCTGCAGAAACTTAATCCTCATCAAGATGTTAAACCTTGGTTCAATTCTCTATTATGAGTCTGAAGAGGCTCTCAGAATAAGGCTATGAGTCTTTTTTTTAATTAAAATACACCTGTGTAATCACTTACAATCAGTGAGAAAGAAAACAGAGTCACTCCTCATCCCCTGGGACTGTGCTGCTCACTTATCCTCTGCCCGGTTTATCCAGCCTGCCCTGACACCATAATTACAATGCAACTATAATCTTTGGACTGCCACTTTGAATATGCACTGTTCTTACTTCTCCAGCATGGAGAAGACAATCGAATTTACAACCTGAAGAGACTGTGTAATCTTACTGGCAGACACCAAGCACTGAAGTGCTCCCACATTATCAGAGCAAACAGAAAACAGAGAACTGTAATGGTTTTTGTCAATTCCTCTTGTTCCTGGTGTCAAGGGTAGAGTCAATAGCACAGTCCTGCCCAATATCTATCTGGCATACAGTTTTGAAAGCACAACTTCGCCGCAGGTACTCAGACCAACATCGGCTTTACCTGCCCTTCTTTGTCTCAAGGCCATGACTTCATTTTTCTGAGAAGACCAGCAATGCAAAGAGATTCAAGTAAAGAGCCATCTGAAATATGGTATTAATTAAATAACGAGAGAACAGATTCTATTTTCTATTTAAGGAATAAAAGTAGCTACAATAGAATTATATAATGTCTGAATCCACCACAGTACTAAGTGGAGTTTAGCACCAGGAAAAGAAAGAGGGAAAACAGCTCTGAGGTGCAATTCTGTATTCACAATAATGGTAGTGGCAATATTAAAGTGAATTTAAAAATGGGAAAAGATGATGACCTCAATATTCTATTCATTAAAGTCACAGAGTAGTAGAAAGTAGTTAAATACCAGGATTGCAGTTTGGCTAAAACCTCTGGATAAACATCTGTCACCTTGCAAAAATTGCTAACAGCTGCTTCTAATGATGAGAAGTAATTGAAAACTATGGTTGAAATCTCTTCTTTAAAAAGCGCACAGATTACTGGAATACCTTGGACAGGAAGGGCTCATGGCAGTTAAAGCCGTAAAGTGATTGATGAATTTCAGAAACCCCACAGACCAAGGGACAAAACTTTCTGACACTGAAGCTGGCTTGTGAAATCATGACAGAGAAGAAAAGGAGATAAGGAGGATTCTGAAGTCAGAGTTCTGCTTCTTTGAGAAGTGGGGGGAAGGAAGAAGTCAGAAGGGAAAAAGCCTCAAAATACATATCTCCTATGAACACTTAAATTAGTCTACGTAGAAAGGAAGCTTCTTGATGATTTTGTGTGCTACATGTATAGGTTATATGCAGATCAGCAAATAATTTTGGTACAAACAGATCAACAGATGAGAGTAGAAGACCCTAGACTCCCCTCTTCCACACTATATGCTGCTTGGATAGTGTAGGGTGGCAAATATGGACTAGATTTAGTTTGATACACTGGGACCAAGAGTCCCCACCATCCATGTGCTCTGAAGCAGCCTCATGCACCGGTCATTGTTTCCACCTCTCATGTCCTCCCTAAGAGAGGGAGCTCACTTTGCATCAATTTGGAAGGATATTAAAAATTTAATAGATATTAAGTTGCAAGTTTGCATTTAAACTTAGTCAGATTAGTTTGGTTCGATACCACAGCTATGATACAGACTGACAGCACACAATCTTCCTATTTCTAAATAAATACACAGGAAATGTCTGTGCTAAGTCTTCACAGCTCTCTAGAGAGACATGTTCAACACGTCAAGGCTTGTCTGAAAGGACCTTTTATCGGTTGTGCTTTCCAGGGAACATTCAGAAGCAAAGAGGTCATCAAGCTTAAATTCTGAAGTCAAGAAGACATTTTGTTTCCCCCTAAACATCTCTAGCATTTTAAATGAAAATTATTTTAATTATGTTACTCCCAGGAAATTACAGCTATCTATAGTTTTAGGTAGTGGGATACTTATTAGGTGTCCCTGCTTAACATGGAATGAACCAAAATCATATTACCTTAAAAAATAAACCTTTTCTAACTAAATTGTTGCTGTGCCTTTCTGTGCCAACAGCTGTTATCTTACAAAATAACAATAATTAAAAAAAATATATTACATAAATGTGTTAAATTTTAGTATTTTTCTTGCTACTGGTAAGTGCTAAGCGTATTAATTTACACTCAGTTTTCACCTCAGAAAACTCCGCTAATGGGGAGATTTACTCTGATAACAAAGAATCAGGCTGCACCTTCAGAGGGGTGTCACAGGTAGGTACCTGCATGCGACACATGGATCAGAAATAAGTATGACCATTTTATCAACAGAGCTCTCAGAAACGACAGTTACCTTTGGCATAGTCACAAAGGCATGTGGATGCCCCAACAGCAAAGATTTTGTCTTAAATGAGTGGTTTTTGAAAAAATATTCACAGATATGGGAGGGTGGAAGAGATGTTAAACTGAACAGTAAACATGGTATAGAAAGAGATCATGAAATCCAGTAACCTCGTACTCTGGGAATGTCAGTTATGAAGTTTCACCTCTCCAAACTGCTTGTACTCAATGTTGCATACACTTGATCAATACCAACAACCACCACCTAATAATGACAATACTCAGTGTTCTCCAAAATACACACATTGTGTTCTTTTTAATATGCTTCATAAACAAGGACTCATAAGGTAAAGATGTTATCATTGATTGAATCGTGTGACCTAGTCCCTTGGTTTTACTCTGATCCTTGTATTCGTAAAACAGGCCTTGCCCATCTGGCACATACATTTCTCCAGCCACAACAAATAAAACCACTTGAAAACTAACTCCACTGGGTGCCAATACAGAAAGTAATGCATGTTTAAATTTAACTATTTTTTTTCCATGCAGAATATCTGAATAATGTGTTTCAGGAAGCAGAAACAAATGGGGCAACTTCTACATTGGATAAAGTTCTAGAAACACTATGTTGTTCTGCCTGACCTTTTAGCTAGCTGTTAAAAAACAAACCCTAAAAAAACTGATCATAGATTTTCCAAATGCTACATAACCCAAGTCCCACCCATTGCAGAGGATTGCGTTTTTAAGCTAATGTGTAATGAGTACATTTTAACAGAAATTAAAAAGCAAAAGCTATCCTCTACAGGGCATGCAAGTCAATCAACATTAAAGCTTAAAGACCATTCCATGCATATTTTCTTCATCATAAAAAAGTAGTCTGGAATAAAACCCAAACTACACATCTGTGTAGGATGCTGACAAACATCTTGATATGGTTTCATGATTTCAATTTACTTGCATATTGTTTGATACAAGCTCAGGGAAATACAGCAAGCTGTGCCATGAAGAGAGAGAAAGAGGACTAACTCTCAGTTGCTGCATGTTGTGTTTTTATTAACTGAGACTCCCCCAAACTCTAAATTTATGAAATACTCACAAAAAAAATATTAAATTATTCATCAGTGATAAGACAATTAAGAAGCAAACTAAGAAGCAAGTGGAAGCTTGGTCCTGAGGGAGAACAGCTGGTCCTCTCATTTAAAGTATGTTTTGGCAGCAAAATACCCTCCGAACAGAGGGAACCTGCTGCTAAAGAAGCCTCAGAGTCAAATTTAGGAGCAAGTGACAGACTCATGTGAAGAGTAAGGTGGGTATACTCTGGGTATCACTGTCTGGCTGGTGCAAGCTGCATACCTCCTGCTTTTGGCAAAAAGGTGTCGTGACTTTGTTGCACTCGGGAGCCACAAAAGATTGCAGCCACCACAGCCACTGGGCAACTGCTGTGCCAAACTACAGTGAAATTAGCTTAGAACTCAAGAAAAGACGCTATTCACACCAAACAAGCCCTTAGCTGAGCATGGAAACTAGTGGTAAGGATGGTATGCAGGTCACTGAACCAGCCTGCACCCCTGCCTCAGACTCTTTGTGTATCAAAGAAAAAAAGCACACTGCAGCCCCTGAAGGGCATTGGGTTGGTAACAGAGGAAAGTTCCATGAGCAGCCGGAGATCTTCTCAGGAGCAGGTACCATGGATGTGCTGAACATGAGCACTATCCATCTGCACAGCAGACAACCACTCATGGTCAGGAAAGGAGATTTCCCCTTGGTGGTTGAGAAGGTGCAGCTGCTACTGGAAAGAAAAAGGAACTGTACAATGTTAGCGATGTGGAAAAGAGAAGGAAAAGAGAAAGCAACACTTTGGTGCAAGGCCTTTAAGGAGCAAAAGAGCACATGCAAGTACAACACTACCCTGCTCTAATAGACTGGTTGATAGTGCCAGAGCTCTGGGGGTGTCTGAAAGACCTATCATTAGTTACCATTGCGCTATTCCTTCTCTTCCCTCTCTTTCTGCTATCTACTTATCTTTAGCTCGTGGGTTTTTTATACTTCCCTTTTGGTGGTTTTTATTTCTTTTCCTGTCCTGACATCTCTGCAGCAGTTTGGATTTATCCCTTAGCTCATCATCTCTTACAGTCTGTCCTCCACAGTAATCCATCTCAAAGTCCTAGTAAAAAAACCCCAAACAATAAACCATCTCTCACTCACAGCATCACATGAAGGAGTTATTATAATACCATTGCTGAAATATGCAATTAATGACAAGTATGATTTGTGTTCTTCAAAGACAGAATCCTTAAACAAGTCCAAACCAACAAAACCCCTTCTGTAGCATCTGCTGAAATACAAAATCCCCACTCACTGGCACACCTGGTTATATATAGCTGAATTTTTTTTTTCAAATAACATAAAGGTCCTTATTTTCTTTTTTTGTGACATAGGAATGCAAAATCAGATGCTTCATCTTCACTTTTTACCATCTTACTACCTAATTAGATAAAAGACTGATAAGAATTTGCCTTCCTAAATGCCATCCTCTTCTTTCTTGTATTTCGCCATGTGTGTGGAGAATCTGCACAGCCCAAAGTAGAAAGACACCAAAGTTTTCTTTTTCCTAATCAAATAATTGTGTTTAAAATTGTTATTTCAGTTCTTGTATAAGACTCAAACATCTTGCATAACTGGCAGGAATTCTGACAGCTCTGCAAAGCACCAAATTAGTCTCAGCCTGTTTCAAAACCTGATTCATCACATAAAATACAACAATTCCCATTCCAATCTTTCCGTACCCATTTGTTCACTTAGGTCAGAAGGCAAAATAAACATTTCAGCCTTTCTTACTGCTCCAGATATGTCATACCAAAGCAGGTTTTGCATAAGAAGAAATGGCATGCTACTATCTTTGTAACATTTTCAGAGCTTTAGTTATAAATACTTCAGATGATGCTTTAGACAGCAACTCAAGTGATACAGATTTCAGCTCCTCATATGAACAGCAGGGAAAATTTCAGATTCAGTTTGAAGCAGCCTTATACTAATTTACTTGAGATGGTCAACAGAAAAGGAAGCATAGACAGAGCGAAATTTCTCAAGTGATGGAATTTATACTTATCACTAACAATTTATTAGGTACACACAGTTATCTGAGCATATGCAGGTACTGGCTGTTCAGAAATACATGGGACAACAACCTGGTTTACAAAAATGATCCTTGATACAGAAAACTAATCCCTAGCTGCTCAGGAACAAACAGTGAGCAGGTGAAGCATAGAAATCCTGCTGGAGAGCTGTCTAGGATGGGATAAGGGAACTGCAGAGACTGGGGGAATTAAGAACTGGTACAGGGTAAACTCTACTATACACGTTAGGCATATCTGTAGAGCTAGATCACACACAGCTAGATCAGTTACTGCAGACATATCTACCTGTAATTACATATAAATACACACCCACCTTTTTGGATTAGCGCTACAAATGTGCAGTGGTTTGTGTAATGTACAGCTTTTCCCTTAGTCCTAGTTATATACTACCTTGTTTCCAAATTCAGAGGCATTACTGGGAAGTCCTATGACATATGCTTCTTGGACCTCAGTACCATTTCAGAGGGATTTAAAAATAGGGAGCCAATAGCTATACAGCCATGGAACAGCAAATTGAAGGGATACTTTCATGGATTCATCATTATTCGCTCAACCCTGGAGTTTTTGCAAAACTGAATTGTTTTTCTTTCTCAAGATGGAACAGCTTTTGCTAAAATTCCTTCTGCTCAGGACCAGAAAGTCCCCAGGATCTTAAGCCATGTTAAAGGAATTATTTTAATCCTGCCACTTAGACATACAGTTTGAAGGGTCAACCTCACTCAGAGCAAAGACTGATAAAGGAATTATTTTAACCCCAATGCTTCAAGATAGCATCCTTGCAGTCAATCCTATTCAAAGCAAGCAATGACAAGACAAAATTGATACTTCTCTCTCTTCTATAGCCTTAAAAGAAATATTTCCTAAGCTAAAACAAACATCTGCCTCCTCTTTATGCATTAACAATTAATATGGATGCTGCTTACAGACATCTCTAATGCTTTGGGCTGCATTTATGGTGTGATAACTGTGTCATTTTGAGACACCAGGCACCAACATGATAGAAAGACATAGCCAAAGTGTTTCACTCATGCTCCTACCTAAGGGACAACACTATTATCTTGTTACAAAATACTGCCCCCAGCAATGAAAAGTTTCATAATTCTTTTTCTACCATTGTTGTCAGCTTCTATTTTCGCCTGTGGCTGAATGTGATTATAATCTGTTTTCAGCATACGAGAAAATAAACTGATCCAGAATATAATGACTGGGGAACATTTTGGAGCCCTCCTGAGCTGCAGGATATTTCCAGCTGCTAGCATAGCTGATAACGGACTTAATAGAGCTAATGATTTCTAATACCACTAACACAAGACTATTTTCACAGTGGGTAAATAATGAATCTTTTGTTTTGGAAATAGTTAAGGAGTCATGTAGATGTTTGATAAGTACATGATACAGTATAAATGCAGCAATATTTGGGTAACAAATGGTAGATTACACCGTATATAGAAGATAACATACTTTTTTGTTTCTGTTTAAGAACTTAAAACTTTATAACCTTGTTAACACCACTGTGACAGCAAGGAGATTTCACTGTAAACAGTTACAAGTAATGTTTTAATCTAAGCATAAAGAAGCATCTATTTGTTTCAGTGCACTGCATCTTTGTTTTTATGTTGGCAATTAATATTACAAATCTCCACTAGGAATATAATAAAAACTAATTGGGTAGTAAAAGAAATTTTCTTGAGGGCTGAATGCAAAATCTACATTGATGGGGCAAGCTATGAATACCATGTAAGCCCTGCAGTATTTTACTTCATCATGACTGTGAGTTTCTGATGGGGATTAACAACATTTACTTGATTTCCTCCTTTGCTGGTGTGTTGTAATCTGTACTCCCTATTCAAAGGCATGTGTTGTCACCAGGGAGAACACTTTGTGGTCTGTAAGAGTCCTCCCAGTTCTTTGTTTGTGTGATATAATTTTAAAAACCCTAATTAACCAACCAAAAAACAAAATTCCTATGGTAAAGATGTCTTCTTCTTCCCTCTTCTCTCCAGCAGTTATGTACCTGTGTATGTTACACATACAAATCTTCTATTTTTCCTTAAAAGCCATTTGAACAGTATTTCACATTAAGTTCACAGCAGCCCTAAGGGCCATTTGGGACTTCTGCTCACTGCAGTATTCTGTAAACCCAGCGTTTCATGCTCCCCTCCCCTAGTCTTAACTCTTTCCCTTCCAGCATTCCCTGCCCTGTGCCTGCTTCTCTGCTTGGGGCCTCCAGCTTTTCTCTAGCCCTGTCACTGCTGAGTGGGGACAGGGTCAAGCCTCATCACAGGGGACTGCAGGCAGCAGCCATGAATGGCCCAAAAGGGGCCTCCCTATGTCACAATGTGGCCTGGGACCTGTGTGCTCTGTGAAGGGGGCACAGTGCAAGGGGCAGACAGGTCATAGAAGACGGAGCACTGGTTTGAAAGCAAAACTTACTGAGAAACTGTGTGCTGCTGCAAGCATGGCCATTAGCACACAGCTTTACTGCCATTTGAGTTTCTGAGCTATAGTCAATAACAAAGGGTGTTCCCTGACTAGGATTGTGTTTCAGCATGATCTGTGTTCCTGTATCACCCAAAGTGGGTGGTATCAAGCTGCTTACAACCCAAACTTCTCAATGAGAAGAAAGAAGCTGAAGTGTGATTCTGATGAAGGAAACAAAGTATGGTTTAAATAAAATAAATTAAGCTAGGCAGAGCTCCTAAAGTCAAAATTAAAGACTTATGGCATGAATAGAGGACAAGTGGTGCAACACAAGAAAGCAATATCTACCCATTATAAACTTTATAGCTTTTAGGAAAGCATATGATAACCCCTATTGAGATTCATTTTCACATACCTTGAAATATTACAGGAAGCAAGCCAAAATAATTAAGTTTACCAAACTCTATTTCAAGGCACGGCTTCTTCAGTTAAACAAAATGCAGACTTAAGCAAAGACCTAATACAGCTGCTGGTGTCAAGCTGAGAATGCAATCTCTTCTCTTGTTTGTCACTGCCATTGTTTCATTAGGAGAAGAAATTGTAGACTGGAGCAATAGAAATATTTCATGGCCTAAGAGTCAATCACAGATTTTGTTTGTGCTGGTGATACAGGAGTTCTAAATGACTGCTGTGGTTCAAGCCCAGCAGTAACTCAGAACCACGCAGCTGCTCTCTCACTTTCCCTCCACTCCCAGAGGGATGGGGAGGAGAATCGAAGGAATGTAACTCCCACAGGTTGAGATAAGAACAGTCCAGTAACTGAGGTATAACACAAACCACTGCTGCTGCCATCAAGAATAATAATGATAAGGGAAATAACAAGGGAAGAGAATATAACTGCTCACCACCCACCGACTGATACCCAGCCCGACCCGAGCAGTGATCTCACCCTTCCGGATAACTGCCCCAGTTTTTACATCCTGGGCATGACGTGCTGTGGAATGGAATACCTCTTTGGTCAGTTTGGGTCAGGTGTCCTGTCTCTGCTTCCTCCTGGCTTCCCCTCCTCCCTGGCAGAGCATGAGGCTCAGAAAGTCGTTGGTCAGAGTAAACATTACTGAGCAGCAACTGAAAACATCGGTGTTATCAGTGCTGCTTGCAGGCTGACAGTCAAAAATACAGCACTGCACCAGCTACTAAGAAGGAGAAAAATGACTGCTACTGCTGAACCCAGGACAATGACAGGTCAAACATGCAAGGAACACTATGAGATTGTTCCACATCCAAATAAATCAGGTTAAATATTATGAAAAACCAATCTAGCAGGAACTCCAGCTTCGAAATCAGGTTTTGTATTAGAAGGCCAAGAAAGACAGGGTTTGTGAATTCACAGACTTGCCAGACATCTGCAATCCATGACCAAGTAATGCAACAGCTACATTTACTGACTTCAATGACTTGCTCAAATGCTACTTCTCAGTTAACATACAAATAGGGAAACAGAAAAACCACTAGATGCACTTACTTATGCATTCTGAATGCTGTTTTCATAAAATATTAAATATTACATTAATTCCTAAATACTAAGATTTAGAAATCAACAGTATTTAGGGTTTTTTTAAATAGCACTCAATATAAGACAGAAGTTTAAGATATGTTAAGAACTAAGGTAGAGCAGGCGACACAGCTGATATACCACTGATGATGTGAGAAGCATGTCAAAGGGCCTACCCATTCTTAACACTGAGAATAGTGAGCAATTTTGAGAACAAGATGGCCAAGCTGCTCAAAGAATAAGAATTAAGGACTGGATAATTAAAATCAGCAATAATATCATGGGATAGAGATACATTACATGCATCAGCATATAAAAAATAAAAATCTGGGAATTTTGGATATCAAGGAGCATTCTATCGATACAGAAGTTGTAATGCCAACTAAAATTAGATTTAAACATGTACAGCAGGAACTTGTGATAGGAATAGATGGTTGTGAAAGAAAAAGGTAATAATCAGTGAATTAAATATTTTCATTATTAGGAAAATGTTTATGGACTGGAAAATGTCTAGTAGAGAGCACTTAAAGAAGATCTTGAAAGCTGAGAATATACGCAGGGAATAAATGTTGCTAGGTGTAGAATTTACTGTATTTTGTTAAAAAGAATTAAAATACAATATACTAGGCAGTCCTTCAAAAGGAAGCAAAGATACGCAATTGGTGGTGGGAAAGGAGATGCAATTCAGTGTTGGCAAATTAAGGAGCAATGTGATATTCTTCTGTTAACCATTGACTATAAACTACCAACCCAAATTCAAAGAAGAAAAAGGAGTGGAGGGATGACTTTTTGTAAACCAATGAAAATAACTGCAATATAGTAGATATTCAAGGATAACATTCTCAATGCATAACAGTGGAAGAAAATAACAATGCAGCATATCTGCTAATCTCTGACCTCAAGTGGTTGCATGTTTGTACCCTTGCTAAAGAAGTGAAAGACAATCACTGTCTGACTTAGGACATACCTTGCTTTAACATGCGCCAATGTGATGAGTTAGGAAATACAGCATCATTCACTCACACTGTGTGGAAGATGTTTTGTGTTATCCTACATCTATCCCGCCTCAGTTATGCACAGTAGTGTGAAAAAAGCAAAAAAATTTAAAATATCTATTTAACAGAACTGTTCTCTGTAGACTTAGATTAGTGTTTAGGATGTGAGCCTCACAGTGTCTTCTGCTGTAGAGCTGGTCCATGCTTCCCAGAGCGGAGGAAACTCACAGCTACTGAGGACATTATCGCTGCTGCTTGCTGGCACACAGGCTAAGGGCACCAAATGTGTTCCTCAAAAATCTCCTAGAGCTCTCTGCATTTGCATCTGCATATGACTGTCGTGGTTTAAGCTGTAAATCAGCCACGCAGTTTGTTCACTCACTTCCCCCTCCTTCTTCCCCCCCACTCCAAAAGGGGTGGTGGTGGTGGGGGAACGGGGAGAAGAATCAAAAGAATGCAACTCCCACGGGTTGAGATGGAACAGTCCAATAACTAGGTATAACACAAATCACTATTGCTACCACCAATAACAATAATGACCAGGGAAGAGGATACAAATGCTCACCACCCGGCGACCAAGCTGTGGATTCCTCTCTTCTGGGTTCCTGCCCCTAGTTTTTACCTTCCGGGCATGACGTGCTATGTTATGGAATACCTCTTTGGTCAGCTTGGATCAGATGCCCCGTCTCTGCTTCCTCCCGGCTTACCCTCCTCCCTGGTAGAGCATGAGACTCAGAAAGTCCTTGGCCAGGCCAAAATATACTAAGCAGTAACTAAAACATTGGTGTTATCAGCGCTGTTCCCAAGCAGAAAGTCAGAAAAACACAGCTCCACCAAGCTACCAAGAAGGAGAAAAACGACTGCTACTGCCATTCGACTGAACAAACTCGCCACTCCTTCATTGAAAATTTGTTCTTTCTATGTGTGTAATGTGGACTTACTTAGGTAAGAAGTGTTACTGATTCTGTTGAAGCACTAAGAACTGGAAAAAACAACAAGGTGTGAAGACAGACATTTTTGATGCTCAAGTTCCACTGAGTGACGTCAGTACTTAAAGTCAATCAGTAATCTCTTCCGGTGAATTCTTTTACTAGTGTTCTAGTGAGATATGTGGGCATATCTGCCCCCATGGTGGTTGAGAACAGGCACTTACCACAATGTCACCATCAGGTGACAAACAGAGAATTTGGCTTGCTGAATTGATATGTCTCCTTGACTAATAAAGGAAAGAAACACACACAAAGGCAGGTAGCCAAAAGATGGCTTATGACTGACTCTCTCAGGAAGCCACAGATACAATCACCTGGCTTCAGAATCTGACAATCAGTTACACAGCTGCTGCTTAGGACAGGGGTTCTTTCAGGAGTCATGAGCCAACATTTCTGTTGTGAGATCACCTACACTGCCAAAACAAACGCAGCAACACATTTCTGTGCTGGCATAGAGCAACCAGTTACGTGGGAAACCCAAATACCAGGTTGCAGTACCAGTTAGGTCTAATCAAGCCCAATGTGCCCTGCAGGGTTGTCAGAGGCCAGGCTGGGGCACTTCAAGCTCTATGAGTGAAGACATCCAGTAGTTCTGTGTTCCTCAAGTTCACCCCAAAATATCCTTAACTTGTCAAAGGGACTAAGGTATCCCCAACTCCAAATGGAGGAGTCTGTGCCCATATTATAAGCACATTGCATGGCTGGACATGAACTGCATAAATGAAGTTAGATCTTCCTTTTCAATCCAACTGCTTTGCATTGTATATATTATTCTTTTGACTTGTTAGTCAAGCCAGTTATTGCTATATGCTGCTCAAATGAACTGCAGCATCAACAGAGCAAAACAAAGCTAAAAACATTGCTTAGGCACAACCTAAGTACTTATATTACTGTCATAAATGATACGCAATAATACATTACCTTCAATTTTCTAACACTTTATAATTTTTCAGTGAAAGGCAATATGCTTCTGCTCTCATTTTTTGACAATTCTGAAGACTCATATTAACCACTTCAGATCCAACGGTAACACGTTTGTTCTTCAGCTATTGCTAGTTTAAACATCTGATTTTCTAAATCCAAGCAATTAGAAGTGCAGTGCAACTGTGAACAAAGCTTCTGGTCAAGGAGACTTAGCATCGTGAAAACAGAATAAGGCT
Source organism: Psilopsiagon aymara (assembly GCA_024733675.1). NCBI lineage: Eukaryota > Metazoa > Chordata > Aves > Psittaciformes > Psittacidae > Psilopsiagon > Psilopsiagon aymara. The sequence goes on from JANRGW010037562.1 coordinate 14,171, forward strand.
TCTCTAGATCATTAATTAAAGAGCTGCAGTGCCCCAGGGGTTTATTCACATTTGATAAGGCTGCAAGAAACAGGCCTGCTGTCTGCTTCGGTTTTCAGGGGGGATGTGGAGAAACGGAAACAAGAATCTCGTGATACATAAAAGCTAGAAATAGCTTACCATTTATTAGTGGTCCCTGAATTATCTATCTGGCACCATCACTGTCAGGCTTGCGTAGGCATGTTACTGGGCTGCTTTCACTCCCATCCCACAGAATAGGAGGCCCCTGAAACAAGAAAATCTATTTCCTTCTGTTTTTCCTCCTAAACATCATGTACTCTCCAAAACTGTACTTATTTTCTTGAAGTAAAAGCAACAATAACCATTACGTGAGAAAAGAAAAAATTAAGAGAAGGAAATAGAAGGGGAGAATGCTGTCACTGGCAAGGATGCTGCTGGAAGGAACACACAAAATATATCCACTTTGACGTGTCAAAAAGGTAGAGCTTCCAGACTTGAACAAGTCAGGTGAATGTTATCTTTGTTTGGCTTTATACATATATATATATATATGTAGATACATATATATACATATTGCTGCTATTACCATGCAACCCAATACCTTAAATGAACACTGCACTTCCTTCCAACATTTCTCCTATTTCTCAATCAATTTTTGACACAGAGATTTTCTCTCCTAAATATATTCATCAGCACTCTTTCCTACCAAGTTGGTGACTGTCAGCTGATTTGGTGACAAACCAGTTGGTATTTATCCCAGGATGTACACGAATGCAAACAACCTTTTCCTCCCACATGATGTTTTTCCTTACAGCTCAGCATGTTTTCCTCCTGCACGCCACCATCATAGTTTGTAACAAGTGGTGAACCCATGGTGCATGAAATTCACCCCAAGCAAAACAGAAGGGTCACTGAGGCACTTGAAGGCCACGGAACAGGTCACAGGCATTGGTCTACGGACAGGAAAAAAGGGGCAGGCAGGGGCCCTGGCTATTTTGCTTTGCTATCCCTCCTCACCTCTGATTATTTTATTAAGTTCTCATTATCAGCCTTCATACCTAAATTGTCTTGTGGAGTATTGCAGAACCCTTTCCCATGCCTGCTCTCTGCTAGGCTATTCTGCTTGCTCTCATTATTCCTTCTTTCCAACAGAGTGATATTCATTGCTCAGTATGTAAATCTGACTCGTTTCCCGCCCTTTGCTTATAGCTCCAAATCTATCACTACACATAGATTATGCTAGTATTTCTTACCTACTGAACTATTTCAGATCACAGCTTTTCACTGAACAGATTTAGGGAAGGAATTGAGCGCAAAATGTTAAACTGATTATTAGAAAGCAAAAATAGCTGCAGGAAGCAGAAGAGCTTCCTGAGGCCTCTGGGAATTCAAACGTTTCTTGTTTAGTTCCTGTTCATACCTCAGAGTTTTCAAGTTAGTCATTTGAGAAAGTTGAAACAAAACCTACTGTTTACAAAGCCAGTCCCACCTGTAAAGCAGCCTGCGCTCTGCAGCATTCTGGACTTTACTCAGCTCTCTGCTAAAAATAAGTAATAACATCTTTAAACAACCATTTGCTTCCATTCTGTGAGTTCTTTTCTACTGCCACAGTATTCCTCTATGTAAATCGGATTTATTTATTCATAGGCATTGGCATACCATTACTTTTGTCAAAGCTGGTCTCGCACATAGTGTTGTCTCTGCATTCTTATAAACGAACTGGAAAAGCAATTAAGATTCCCTGGCATTTTGGGGGAGGGGGCAGCCACCACACTGTTGCTAACACAATCTCCGTAGGCGGACGCTAGTGCAAAATGACTGCATCTCTGTGTAGAGGGAGATAAGAGAAGTGACATAGATTAAAATAAATTGTTGATCCATACCAGAGAGGAGCTAGGCAAACAATAGCAGTAAAAGCATAAATGTCAATTTGGGATGATAAAGGATACAATCTAAATGTAATATGAGAGGCCTCCAGACAAAAGGCAGAAATAGAAATTACACATTACTGAAGTACCAGATGCAATAAACAAACAAATATGCAAACACACACATGAATATGCACATGGAAAAATTCAGATCACAGGGTTGATTGCTCAAGAAACTGGATTTCAAAGTCAAATATGGAACAATTTCAAAAAGTTTGATTGAAGACTTAACAGAGAATCTTATTTATACTCTTGGCACTTTTGTTTTAATTTTGAATAATCCACAAATATCTCCACATGCCTTTCCCTAAATCCTGCATTTGCATATTCATGCTACAACTGTCCACAAGACATTGTAACCCACGCCAGGAGATCCTTCCTTGCAAGAAGCTGGCTTTTTATCTGCTGAAAAGAGCTGTCAAAAGGTTTCTCTAATTGCTTTCAGAATTTCCTTGCCTCTTCCACTTAATGTTTTCTAATATACTACAGCAGTTTGCCAGATGAATTAAGGTTTCAAAGCTCATTTAAATAAACTTATGCCTATTCTAGCTTTGGCGAAGAAATCAGGTAGTTTCATCCAAACTATGAGCTAATAGCTACCACACAGATCTGTTAAAAGGCTTATCAAAAAATCACTTAACACAGCCATCCTTGGTAGTAATATTGCTACTTTCTACCTGATATCATAGAATGATCCAAAACGTCAATTTGTTATGAGAACATAAGGCATCTCAGAAGGTTAAATTCAATTTACTTCAAAAAAGTTCACAAATACAAATGAAATTATCAAAAGCCACATGTCAGTAATCAATTTCTATAGCAGTATAACAAAAATTCCATAGTACCATGAAACTGGGAGAGATTCCATTTATGATTTTGACCTATATTTGGGGCTGTCCAGACACACATCAACCTGTCAAGATCAACTTTTTGATGTGAACAAAAATCAACACAAAGCCAAATTAACCAAATAATCTGCATATATAGGCATACATAGCTACACACACACATTCACTTCGTGTAATTACATATGGTATCTAGAAGAGAATTTCTGCTGCATCAAGTTCCGCAGTTAAATAATCATCTCTTCCAGGTACCTGTAGCTAGTGCCATGCTACAGATCACAAAGACAGAAGTGGCCACCTCAACAGCTCCTTCTTGACTCAGATCTTTCCTTAGTTTAACATTTCTAACTCTCACCTTCAAATCTGTAAATGTAAGAAAAGGTGGGAAAGAATGAGAATAGGCAGACATTTTATTCCTTCAAGCCTGAAATGTAACTCCTCTTTGAAACAGTCTCTAAATATTAGGTGAAAAACCTGTAGAATAATGTATTATTCAGCATGTGCTGTTGCATTTGAGCCCTTCTGAATGCTCCCTAAAACTAGTGGAAGTCACTGCTTCAAAATTCTGCTGTTGGGCAATAATACTGCCTATCATCTAACATACTGCAAACCCAACTCACTTCTAGTTATTAAGAATTAGCTGTGTTAATCTCATTATGAAAGATGGAATATTGTTCTTCCAAGTGTTCTTTTAGAAATACGAACTTCTAAATCTGCCTTACAGTGTAAGGTTTCCATTCACTGCTCCCTATTCTAAACTCCTTTTTTGTTCACAAACGAACAGCATCTCTACTTTGTATTTTCAGTATTTTAGGTTTTGCTTATATCCTAGTGATACATTAAAAGGAAATCTCAATATGCAGCACAGCAGCATCCATTCATCCTTATTGAAGCAAAAATGTGTATGTATTGCAAACATGCTATTATTTTCTGCATGGTAATTTTCTAATATTTTTCTTATTCTTAAAGGTACAAATAAATATCAATCTCTTCATCAGGGATAGCAGTGATACGACATGGGGCAATAGGTTCAAGCTTAAAGAGGGGAGATTTAGGTTAGATATAAGGAAGAAATGTGAGGGTGCTGAGGCGCTGGCACAGGGTGCCCAGAGAAGCTGTGGCTGCCCCATCCGCAGCAGTGTTTAAGGCCAGGTTGGATGAGGCTTGGAGCAACCTGCTCTAGTGGAAGGTGTCCCTGCCTGTGGCAAGGGGTTGGAACAAGATGAGCTTTAAGGTCCCTTCCAACCCAAACCAGTCTGGGATTCTATGATTCTATGACTAATTCCAGTGTAGCTGCTACTACACCATGTTTCTAAAGATTAATAAAATTGATGAAAGAATTTGAACAGAAAAATAAATACATAAAATTACATTCCCACAACACTTGGGACAATTTTCCATCTGTACATACATCCCATGCACTACAAACTCCACCAATTATTAATCTTGCCCTGTATTGCCTACTCAAATATTCTGGTTTTCTGTCTTGGAACATCCTCTAACTGCCTGGTCATCATTCTACAAAAATCATATCATCCTGCTCTTGTTTTGGAGAACACCAGGTGAAAGACTTACACTTTTTCTGGAAGACAGAGAGCAGGAATACTTTGCCTTTACCAATGGGCAAAGAAAACAGAGGAACACTTTGAACAGCTAGAATACCCTGTGCTCCAGAGCAGAGATAAGGCATGCGGAAGTGCAGTGACCACATCAGGGAATTGCTTCTTTCCATCGATGTGTCCCTGTACACAACAGCTTTATTTTGCTTTGAAAATTCCACATTTTCAAAGACTGTCTGAAGTTGGATGCTTGCCTGGATCAAAAAAGGGCTCTCCTCTTCCCCGTGCAACTGGGGCTCCAGGTTGCTGTAAACCGTAAGTTTATGACATACAAGAATACCATACCAGGATCACATTTTTCAATGTGCATGATGACAAATACTAACAAAATCATTAGGAACTGGTAGTAGTAGCCTCATACTCTGTAGTGTCTTGACTTACAGTGTCTGTTCACATGGACTGGTGATGAAACCACCAGCAAAGCATCTCTACAGCAGGGGTGGCTTAGATAGGAAAGACTACAAGTGCCTAAGATTTCGCTACCACCTGCTCAAAGAGCAGCACTCCTTTTTCTCCAGTCACCAACTGCAGCAAGTAGGGGCACCTGGATGCATGGAATCCACAGACTCAGAGGGTCATGGACAGAGTGATGCCGGGGTAGAATAGGGTCATCTCCCAAAGAGGTGACGTGAGTGCTCCCATTTCCATCTTATACTGCAGACTCTGCCTTGAAGTCCTCTGTATTCAAGTCCTGCTACAGAAGAAGTCAGGAGGATCAGGGATTATGTAAAGGAGAGTAAAAGTTAGAGAAGAGAGTTTCCACTCAAAATGAGCTGCTGTCCAAGAAGTCATGAGTAGTGTCAAGAGACATGGCGGTAATGCAAAGCTTTACCTGATGTCAGTGCTGTAGAAGACACTGCTGCACGCTGGGCACTCTCCCAAACATTTCATGCTGGGTGGAGACAAAAGGTCCTGCAGTGCAATGCAATACAGGGATGAGAACCAGACCTGCAGAAGAAGCTGCACAGACAGACCACTGCAACTAGCCTAAACAGGGGCTGGGATTTGTCTCTGGTTAGCCAGAAAATAGGAAGCTTAGGACTGAGGGCTAGAAAATATTGAGGTGGGGCAGGGAGCTGGGACATGGCAAGGTGTCAGTTGGGGTGATGGAGGCAACAAGAAAACAGAATATCCAGGTGCGGAGAGAAACAAGACAGAAAGACAGACCTAACAAAGACAGTGGAAAAAGAAACACATTTGAAGATCCCAGTAAAGCAAAGAGGGACTGAAAACTATTGAGAAAGGAGGGAAAACAAACCCAACAAATAATTCCCCACATATAGCCAGCCAAAATAAAGAGTGCAAGTCAGTTCATAAGAAGCACCAGAAGATGAGTAAGGAAAATGGGAATTAGGACTGAAGACCAAGCAGACCACATACTGAATAAATAGGAAAGTTGGAAAAAGATCAGCATGAGGATGGTGGGAAGAAAGCCCTGCTACAATGGGGGGGGCATGCTGGGGCTGGCCCCTCAGCTGCTGGGGCTGAAGGGACCAGAGTAGTGCTCCAGCTTTCCTTACACTGCATTGTAGTGTAAAACACTGGGTGAATTCAGATTGCATAGACAGCCTTATTTCTGACAGCAGGCTCCTACATGCTTGACTTTGCAACTTTAAGACCTTTTTAAGATCTTTTTAAGTGTGATTTATTTTTTGTTTTGGCCGTTTGTGTTGTAAAACAGAGCACTACAGCTTCAGCTCATGAGCAGGAGCTGTGGCTGCTACCAAACACCACACAGCTATTAATTTACCTCAGGGTGATCCTTATTATTTTTCATGACAATAATATTAAATGAGCTATGTACATAGACTGATGGAAAACAGACTTCACGGTTTCTGTCAGCAGTGCTGCATTTCTCATAAGTTTGAATATTTATTTGAAGTTTCCTGACCTCTTTTGTTAGCTAGTGAGTTGATCTCAATTTTACATTGACACCAAAGCAGAGCACATTAACTTGGAAACTATACCCAAAGCTTGAAGTGCTGCTGGATCATTTGCCCTTATTGAATGAAAGCAGATTTCTGCATTATATTACATATTGCCACTGGTGCCACAGTTTTAAATATTGTTCTTTTCATCACTCTTTGTCAATTATCCTACATTCAGAGGGTTTTTTAACGAAATAAATATTCCTGCATGGTGAATGTCAGAATTAGGAGAAAAGTCCTGAAAAGCTAGCTTATAAATGAAATTCTGATTTCAGTAAATTCATTCTTCTCAGATAGCTACATTTCCGGAATAAATTATCATCTCTAATATCATTACCTGTATATAACAAACCTGTATTGTAAAGGGTCTTGGCACTGAATGATGATAGGCATCAGAGGCTTAATGTTTAATTACTGAACAGAGTTTTCTGGAGAGTTAAGAGCTAATATCATTCACTTGCTGCTGCTGGCGATGTGGCAGAATATTGTGGCTGCTACGATCTGTCAAGGAGAAGTGATTCATAAACTTTGCTTGTGCTACTCAAACCACAGCTGGTGGGGATAAAAAATGGACAGCTATTTATGGCAGTAAACCCCATCAGGAAATGTTTGACATTGAGCATACGTGAAGAGTAAGTAGAAAGTCTAAATGAGAAGAGGAATATACATTCCTATACATGGTAGAGCACAGAACACCAACTAATTGCTGGTATTCCCTTTATACGTTTCAGAGGCTAAGCATAATCTCTGAATCACAAGTGTTACTATGAATAAACTAATTCTCGTGTTAATTAATGAAGGTACCATCCCTGCTCAACAAAGAGAGCAAAGGAAGCTGGGCTTGGCACCTTATTTTAATATGTTATCAATGTAAATGAGGCAGCAAAGGGACTTAAAGGGAGTTAAAATCCACAACCCGTCTCAATTATTTAAGAATAAAATATACATTTTAGCATTTTGTCCAGAAATCCTACTAATAGAGAATGCAGGAAGGAGGCAACAGTGCTGTGAGCATTCCTGCCAGCACAGCATCCATCAGGGTTATGCACCCACCAAAGCAATCTTCTTGCAAATACAAGCTCTTAGCACCACAATGATAAAGGTCACTTCCAAAGATGATTTCAAAGGCAAGAACATGGAAGTCGCTTATCTAGATATGCTGAACAGTTGTAAGAACAAATGTTTGCTGTGGTGGTAATGAGCCCAAATTTCTATGCTAGATACAATCTATTTGAAATAATATCTACACATTTCAGTATTGACATGCTTCTTTATATGTGTGAGTAGCTGCATCCATGTTTAAGAGTCAAGAAAACCAAAAAGAAATCGTTTTTCATATAGGAGCCTAAATGGAGATTAATTTCTGAAAATCTAAAGCTTGATTTGGATATTGAATACATATTTAAATTTGCAGAGCACTCTTCTCCACTCTCATTTGTTTCAATCTAGCTGATGAAATAATGTTTTATATAATAAATAACAAGGGAATTAAGCCAAGGAGTTAACAGTAAGCATTAAATAATGAATCAATACAAGTCTCGCAAAACACATAGCTTAAAGTTGTTTTCAGAAGAACAGATACATTAGATTTGATCTTAAAAAATGAATCAGAAGCCTAAGCTGCTTGGGAAAGGTGATCACCCCCATTTGGTACCTGCTGGCAGAAGGCCCTATGATTCTGCCATGACTGCATAAGGAAAAGCTATTTACTGATAACTGATAACTTGAAGAAGGAAGAATAAGAGGAGGCAGGAAGAAATTAAAAATGAAAACAGTGCAGAAAGGCAAAAAATAGAAGTGTTGGAAAAAAGTACAGAATCCTTTATCAGAGAAAGGACTAACGAGGCATGGCATATTTCTGAAATGTACTCCAGAGAGCTAGCTCAGCAATAAGAATCAACACATGAAAAGACAAATAAAGAGCAGCACCTCTCAAGCATGGTACGATATCCTCTAAAGAGACAAGGACACTGGACCCAAAGTGTATATAATTACAAGATCATCTTTGTACAATATCTGTAAGAGTGCAGCTTTCCACAAAGTCCAAACTGCTGCTGAAAGAAGCAGTTTATTTCCACCTCGGTCACCCCAGCCTCTTTCTGTTGGCAAGTGATACCACCAGTGTGTGTAGAGTCAAACCAGCCTGATCATCCAACTGAAAGCAAATCTTGCTATCTAGACTGGCCTAGCTGTCAGTCAGAACACTTTGATGATCCAACTAACTAGACAGCTGGCACAAAGGAAGGGAGAGCACAAGCAGCATGATGCCAGTGGAAGGTAAAAAACATGGCTGAGGCTTTTGAAAGCAGCAGTCTTAGGCTGCTGATAACCAAAGATGAAAACGTCCCCCAAGGTATGGATCAATGATGGGATTCCCTGGCCAATGGCTGATTAACTCCATATCTACCGAGATCCACCCTCTCTGCATCATGCTTAATGCTTGTATAACTACAGGGTGCCAGGACCTATCAGATTCTGTAATAAGCACAGATTTTTTTTCCCCCTGGGGGTGAGATTGTCTTCCTATCATCTACATGGATCAGCCATTTCTTTGGAGTTCCAGTGGTGATACATGGTGGGGATGGCAAGACGGATGCACATGGGCAAGTGCATACTGTCAGACCACATCCGGATGCTCTACCAAAGTCAGAGGCAATAGAATAAGGAGTTCTTAGGTCACATGGATGTGCATGAGAAAATACATAGCATGAGAGATTATATATAACTCATTACACGTACTGTCATTTTGTTTTGCTCTATTAAGTACATTTACAGAACACCTAGGCTTTTAAGTGAATCATTAATGAAACCAAGTGTTTTCTGAAGCTCTCCAAAGAACATTTGAAGGCATCTTAATCCTAGATTTAAGGAAGAGAAAGAAGAAAAATATTCTAATAAAAATCATAGTAAATGAATTTAACACATTTTGAAGGATAAACACTTTTGTCAGTGGTCTTATGACTGAAGCACATACATTTTTCAAGTCCATTGTCTTAAGGCATTTTTGCAAGTGGACAAAAATTACTGGCACAAAGATATATTCAGACACATGCATGTATACACACACTTGAAGTGTTCTATAATGCTACTCATTCCTGAGCAGTTTGGTTTGTTAAAATAGGCAACATTTTAATTCTAAATTAATATTAGAGAGTATTTTTCTGTATAGATAAGTTCCTATTTAATAATAGGATATTGACAATTAAGATTTATGGAATCTGTAAAGTACCTATTTTAGTAGTAAGAGCTGGATAATAATGTGTGTTTTTAAAAGACACTAAACTAAGACCAAAATAGCCTTTGTACTTGAAGTCTTTCCCAGTTGGCTTCAGCATTCTCTTTAAGTCACTGTAAAGACTCTCTCCATTTAACAAACATGATATTCGGCTAACATTGTACTGCACTTTGGCAGGAGATATACGCAGGTTGCACTTACAATACCAGGAAGCTGTATATCACTTTTATGAAAACAAGGCACTTCAGAAACATTAATGCATTACAAGCAAAAGGTGTCAGTGTTCTGTACAAGTGACCTCAGCCAGCTCCTTTTCTAGAGGGATGGGGATGTTCAGCTGCAGCTGCTCACAGCAACTCACTTTGAGCCAAGTCAGAGCTGACTTGTGCTGCCAAATGAAGGCAATATTTTGCCCATAAGTCTCAGCACTGGTGAATAATCAAAAGAGAAGGCTCTCAAATGTAGGCATCATTACTGAGACACTCAGAAGCAGAGGCCTTTTGGAAAAACCAGGATCTGAGGCTTGCTGCTTGTCAGCACTTAGAAAGACTTGTCAGCACCAGTGATTAACCTGAACGCATCGCCATGCTGTGTTCTCACATCTCTGGGTCATGCAGGAGCAGGGGCGGAGCAGGAACTGTGCAGACCTGCCCTTTGAATTGGGTTTGTATTTCTGCATGCTGAGGGAAATAGCGTAAGAGTCATGCTAATAAAATGAACTGGGGATAGATCCAACTAAATGAAGAAATAAAGGTATTCCAGCCCTACACATTACAGCTGATTCTTCATTTCAGATAATGCAAGCATTAAAACATCAGTGTTAAAACTTACAGTGGTCGAGATTCTTTAAGCAAAATACTAAACAGTCAGCAATCTGTTCTCTTTATGTAAGTCTAATGGATGTGAGAACACGATTCCTAATATCATCTAACTTAATTTTCTGTGTGCTGGTCATGGGGCTGGAGTTTTACATGACACACTCCCACAACTTGCTTGGATCCTGGACCCACCTCCGCAGTTCAAAGGCTCTGAAGTGCTATTTCCTAACTGGAAGTGTTCTTGTAAAATCTGATCACCTACATAATATATATACCAAACGCCTGATGAGCAATATCTGCACAGATTTTTAATTACTGACACACTTTAAAAAATACGTGAAGAACTCATGAAAGATTACATAAAGGGATTTCCATGCTGCCCTGGGTTCAGCAGCAGCAGTCATTTTTCTCCTTAGGAGCTGGTGCAATGCTGTATTTTTGACTTCCAGCCTGCAAACAGCACTGATAACACCAATGTTTTCAGTTGCTGCTCAGTAATGTTTACTCTGACCAACGACTTTCTAAGTCTCACTCTCTGCCAGGGAGGAGGGGAAGCCGGGAGGAAGCAGAGACAGGACACCTGACCCAAACTGACCAAAGAGGTGTTCCA
>JANRGW010037563.1:0-23925 GCA_024733675.1 Psilopsiagon aymara
TCTGCCCCAGCCCCGCTCTCTCAGCCTGGCTCCAGAGCAGAGCTGCTCCAGCCCTGCAGCAGCTCCATGGCCTCCTCAAGCATAACGAAATTTTTCAGAGGTTGTTAGAGTACATTCTTCCCAGAACAAATCCAGTGCAGTACGAGTACATAGGCACAGAAACACTGGGCACATTCCGTGTCTCAGCAGCAGATGACAAAACCCAATTGTACAACACAGAGGGTAATTCCCACCTGAAATGTAACACACCCTACAGGGAGGTATTTTCGGTCTTCCAGCATGCTCAGATACTCAGCCACCAAGGCAGCAGAGTGGACCAGGCACTGGGCTGATTCAGCGTGGTTGCTCCTCTCGGAGTGCTTCCCAGCCATGTTCTGCAGCCACGTGAGGCGCAGGTCAGGGGAATTCTGATAGCCCTTTGCAATCCTAGTTGAAAAGAAAACCTCTCTGATTAGTATTTAGTTTCTTCTGCTTAAACAGCAGTCACCCTCCATGGCTGTCTATCTAGAAATACATGAGATAAAAAGCTATATAGATAGAAAGCTGCCCTAAATTACTTTATAGAGTCCTAAACCAGTTAGTGACGAGCAACTGTAGCTACCCACTGATGCCAGAATGTTTTTATGGGTAACTTGCTGAAGCTCTTGGCCATATTTCACTTGAATACTGATAGTAAGGCAAAGGCATTGGGCAATCAGACCAGAATTGTCTGGTTGCTTATGACAAAACCACTGTTGTCTCCTAAGAAGCCTTCAGGACCATTTGTGCAGACAACATCATGCAGCATGGTAGCTGGAATCTTAACACAGCTCTGGATCATCTTTTGCACATGGAGACCTTCACCTGTGCCACCAGTCTCCTGACTTCAGCTGGGATAGAGTGTATTTCCTTCCTAGCAGCTGTGTTTGGGCTTCAGTATGAGAACAACGCTGATAACACCCCAATGGTTTAGTTGTTGCTCAGTAGCACTTACCCTGATGAAGGACTTTTCAGTCTCATGCTCTGCCAGTGAGGAGGGGCACAAAAAGCTGGGATGGAGCACAGCCAGGACAGATGAACCAAAACCAGCCAAAGGGATATGCCATACCATAGAACGTCATGCCCAGTACAGAGCAACTGTTTTGGGCATCACTTGAGGGGGTTTTTTTTGGGTAGTGGTTTTCATTCCTTCCTCTCAATCTCTCTCTCATTCTTTATTTCCTATTATTGTTATTTAGTATTATATTTTACTTTTCTTTCAATTATTAACATGTTCTTATCTCAAACCATAGGTTTTTACCTTTTTTCTGATTCTCCTCCCCATCCTATTGAGGGGAGGAAGGGGAAAGTGAGCAAGCAGCTGAGTGGTACCTTCTTGCTGGCTGGGCTTAAACCACTACAACCATCAAAAAGCCTTGTGAGCAAGCAGGCGCTGGAAGATCTTTAAGTTTTCCTTGCTGCAAGCAGGGAGAGTTGTCTGTATTGTTTCCAGACCAAAGCACAAACACAGCACTGCACCAGCTACTAGGAAGGAGAAAAATACCTGCTACAGCTGAACCCAGGACACTGACATAAAGGATAAGGTTGTCAGTGACTGCTGGGCAATGGAAACTACTTTTATCCATGATAAGCTCCATAAAATCCAACCAAAACCTATCAACACCACATTCAAACACACCAGACACATACCTATTGGTCCATGAGCACTGAGACTCAGAACTGCTCCAAAATCAAGCTCTATGAGGGCTCAAATATGCAACATCTGAGCACAAAACCAAAGAGCAAGCAGCTGCGTTGTTTTCAGGTAAAATGGGAATCACAGCAAGCAGTTTAAAACACTATTTTAGTTCAAAGTGAAATAACTGCTAATAAACCCCAAGCAATTCAAGTTCACAGCAACACGGTACCTCACACTAAAATACAGGAAGTGCAGTAGGTACTATGCTTTGCTCTAACACCATGTGGAGCACTGACATCTACTGTCCCTACAGTGCAATGGCTACAAACTCTACCTGTACATCAGGTCAATCAGCATTTCTGGATCTTCCTGGTGCTCCTTCATTTTAACTGTGTCAGAAAGGATCATATGGAGGTTGAACACTAGATCCTGGACCTGTAAAAAACATACTGCTGTAATGAACTGGCAATGGGAATCAAGCTACACACCGCTGCGTTAGGACCATGGTCACTCTGAACCTTGGTCTGTTTGCATCCTGTTGTCAGAATTAACCAAGGACCTGGGGTTTATGTACTTTGGTGATTTAAACAATCACCTTTAGGGAATGCATGCAAATTCCAGCTCTAGATGGAGGTTTAAGGACAGGCTATTAATGAACTATACATTCCTTCTCTTGTGGTAGTTCTTTTACCTGGTCAGGAAAAGTTGTCTCCCTGAGTTCCAGATCTTCTTCAGCATATGTCAAAATAGTCTTCAGGGAACGTCTCAAAAACTCTTCATTGAAGTTCTGGGATGTCCCCACCAGGGATGAGAGAGACATGGTCACCTGCATTTTCACCCTGGCAAAGTTCTGCAACAGAGGTATTGTTATGGTATTCAACAGCCCAGAGGTACTGCAATGGTCCACTTCAAGTGCTCTAGTTATTGTACCCTCCTCCTGACAGACACCTGATGCAAAACAGAAAACCCAAGTGAGAAAGGGCAGTGATTACACTTGAACCTTTGGTGCTGCTGGACTTCATAATCTGATCACAGCATTATTTAGTTCCAGCTGAAGGTTCTCTTGCAAAAGTTCTAGTTTTCCCTCCTTCTGCATGCTCTCCTCTCACATACTCTGAAGAAGATGATGCTCAACTCCCTCTCGTGATACAGCCTTCACTCCAAACAGTTGCTTTTGGTTTGGTCTAGCCTAAAAACCAGAGTCACTGTTAACTCACTGCTGTCAATTGACTAACAGTCCCAGGGCCCAGTGGGTCCCTCTAGTTCTGGTACTCCCTGTGGGGGACTGTAACCAAAGCAGTTTAAACAAAGATGTCTGGAGGAACACTTTGTGATACATAGCTACAATTATGCCTGCAAAATACCAATGGGAAGAGTTTAGAATGGAAATCTTCATAATTTAAAGCACACATGGGTGAGTCAAACTAGGATGTAAATAGAGGCAAGACCCGAATAAGAACAAAATCCCAGCACTGCTAACTCACCTCCACTGACATAGCCCTTTCAGAAAGGACACACGTACCAGCTGTAGCACAGAAAGGGCTAAGGGACTGTTTCTGCTCTCACCTAGAGGTGCATGAAAGCACAGCAGAGGGGAGTTTCTCCAAACAGCCTTTTGTGTGCAAACTGTCCAATGTGAACAGCATGCAAATCTTCCAGACTGACAGGTTTGGAAACTCTGGCAGTGGAAGTTCTAGGCAGGGCTCTGCATCTTCCTATAAACCAACATGAGAGGCAGTTTGCCTGCTAAGAATTCCAGGCATACAGCTTAGACTGACACTGGCGCCTGGATATTCCTGCTATGCACTGACCAGCAGTGTGAGGTGCTGCGGGACCAGGAGCTAGGCAAAGCCATGTCACTGCTGTGTGCTTCTCTTCCCTCTGCAAGTCATGCTTGTTTCAGTGGTAAACCCTCCAAGAGCCTTTCTCCCACAGGAATACTGAGCTCCATCCAGCATTCATAACCCGTTTAGATGTAACAACCAAAGTGCATCAGGGTACTCACGTTCCCAATCTCAAAATTTTGCCTCATAAGAAGGTAAAGAGAGGCACTTGCGTGCGACCGTATCGTGCTGATACTGCTGCTACAGTGTCTCAGGAGCCTCAGGCACAGATCTGCACATTGCTCAGTCTCTTCTTCAAACAGCAACTCAGGGAACTGGAAAAAGAGCATGTGAGAAAATGAAACAAGCACTGAAATAGGCCAGGGCAAAGCCTCAGCAATGAGCATGCACTGGCATTAGAGGAATTCCAATCCCCTTTGTTTTTTGGGATGATGCTGGTTTCACTGTACTGTAAAATACAGTAAGACAAAGCAGACTCACTGGCAGCACTGGAAGGCAACTCCTTTCACCAACCCCCACAGCTTGCTCCTACATTTATACCTTTAGATCGATTTATATCAGTTCCTCAGGCTTAAAACTTAGTATTTACCTACAGAAATTGGGAAATGGTTTAAATTATGGGCCCAGGAAAACAAATCCATTTGAAGTGAGATTTTTGCAGCTTAAATTCCAGTTGTGCTTCGTGCTCCTGACTGGCTTGGCGCCTCTGCCCACTGACTGCTGGTGATCAGGAACCCCCGCCACACTTGGGCTGTGTGAACTGCACCTTTGTGTACAGCCAAACCCAAAGTGCATAAATACAGGCACTGATCATGAAAAGCAGCCAGGTTTTATCAACCCCCAGACCACACTTCCTGAAAATCAATACTGCACAAACTAATAAACAACTGGTGAAATGACCCCAATGCAAAGGAAGAGAAAACAGTCCCATCCTCCATCTGTGCTGTCCAGGATATATTATAGCATCTACCAGAAATTCACCTTTGAAACCAAAGCTCTCTGTGTGGCGAAGCAGTGCTGGAGATAAAGTGCACTTTGGTTGCAGGCCATGCTGTGCAGAAGCACCTTCAGCACCCCACCGAGGATGCTCTCTTTGGACTCTGTCACAGAAACAGTCTGTGGGCAAAAGGAAATCAAGTTACATGAGCAAAAATTAACCTCTCATGTGTGTCTGTGTGCAAGAGAAAGGAAGAGAATAACTCTGCTGAAAAGCCCTTTCACATGGTGAAATTACCCACTTAGATGGGCCTGCAAAACAATCACATTATTGAATCAGCCCCCAGGTAATGAATAACTGACCCATGCACTAAAGCCTGAGGAATGATGCATCACCTGATGAAGCTCTGACCTTTGAGGACCTTGTTCTGTAGCTGATCTCTAGGTGGATTATCCAGGTGCAACCCTGGGATTCCTGGGTCTCTCTGCAGCTCAGAGGTGGATCTGGTAAGTCTGCTACTGCCTGCTTTCAGCCCATGCCCTGGTTTCATTTGTACAGAAAGCAGGGGATGAAAGTACCATGTGTCCTTGCTCACTTGTGCACACAGACTAACGTACCTGGAAGCTTTCCTGCACTGTGCAGAGTAAGTACAGATACAGGAGGCTGACCTGGAACCTGATGACTTGAAAGAATTTGGGAAGACCTAAACGCATTGGTTAGAATAGGGCAGGACTTGGATATTTTTGCAGTTCATTACTGAGTTTTTGAACAACCACTTCTTATACTACAAAAAGGGAACAACTTCCAAAAAGGCTGAAGGAAGCTACTGCAATGTAAAACCAGATTGTTATGGGCTGAGGATTAGGAGAGGCATTAGGGGAGCTGCCCAGTTCTGACCGTATTCGGGGAGTTAAGTGCAGCAGGAAGGTTTAACAAACTGCTTTTAACAAGTTAACAAACTGCTGCCTGGCCAGGTGACAGTAATGCTGTTGTATCTCTATTTCTTATCATCCTTACCTGTACAACTATCTCTAGTGTATCCAAAATAATCAGATTGGCTTCTGTTGCAAGATTCCCATCGATAAGTGCCTCGTGTTCTATCTCTGCCCTTGATCTAATTGAGAGAAGAAAGGAATAAAATTACTGTCTGTTTAAGAAGTAGATCTCCATCTTCTCCTGTCAAAAAACATCTTCTCATTAGCAGGAATCTCCCAGTTCCAACTTGTGTATTTATTACTGGACAACACTACAATGCATCCATTAAAAGGACACGAAGAAAGACTTGTTTGTTTACATATACAAAACTCACACAGGAGTTACGTTCACCATGCTAGGAGAGATCACACTATTTCCAACACTTCCTTACTCTCCCAGGGACACAACAACAGTTTAGAATCAAAGCCCAACTCAAAACTGGTTTAGTAGCATCGTTAGGCATGCAAGAGCACAACCAGGAACAGAACATACAGCTTCATGTTATAGGCTATGGACACATGGTGGTGCTACACGAGCTAGTATATCTGCACTGTGGAGCCCAGCAGCTAGACTGGTTGGAGTACAGAGTGCATACCATGAGGGTGCAACCTTTGGCCATTCAAGCTATATTACATTACAGCTCCTGAAAAGTATTTTCCTCTCCAAGAAAAAGGACAGGATGTTGCTGCTATATGCCAGGCACTCACTTTCCTGGTGAGTCTACAAAGTTCATGCATGCAGTCACATTGGCAGCCCCAGGAATTCAGCAGCAACAATGTGCTGCATGCGGCAAAGATCCAGCAGTATATTGAAGAGACCAACTATGGCCTGCCCTCCCAGAGATGTCATTTCCATCAGGCTCCTGCCAGGCCAAATCACAGCAGAAGCGTGACAGCAGGAACTGATCAAATCAAGCAAAATACACGACCAAGGGGATGGCAGATAACTCAGCTCTTGGATCTGTACTGCAGCAACCCTCCCCTGCTACACTCTGCTTCTTCTGGGAGCTGGGTCAGACACTCCTGATGTACTCTTCAGGCTCCAGAATATGAAGACTTGAGGCCTGACCCTATATAAAACAACACCATCTGCAAAAACCAATACCACCTGCAATGAGTTGTGCACAATCCTTGGTGTGAAGTCTTGCTTGTTAGATTTCAAAGGGCCAGACTCTACCTATGCACACAAGACAGACTTGCAGTGCCACAGGAGTGCAGTGGGATGGACCGAGGTCACAGTGAGCAAGTATGGGTTAAAAAGCAGGTTGGTAGAGTTATCTAAGAAGATTATTTTGTGGGGTGAGACACCATCCTTTGAGCATCAAGGTATTCCATAGCTGTTACTATGTACATGAGGTTCTTCTGGGAAGGACGGGGCTCAGATCCAGTGCCAGCAGTGAACTGATGAGTTCTTCAGGCCAAATTTTAATCTGGGTTAACTCTCCCCACAGCTCTGGAGTTGTGGAATTCATAGCTACATCACTTCATTAGCAGGTTGAAACACACTGGTCATTTGGCCTTCTCAATGCCTCAACAGGATTGAAGTCTTGGACAAAAAGCCACCACTTGACATAACAAGAGATTACATTCCTGTGTTGGACAAAGCATTAGAAGCTGTGAAGATGTACTCTGTCAGTGTCTTCAAGAATAAAATTGGGCCTGATCTCCATCAAGCTCTGAGGTCCCCATCCCCCAGTGTCCTCAGAGCTTCACTTGTGCTGAGATTGCTTTCCTAGGATTAGGAAGAATTCTTTTTCTGGGAGGATGAAGACTGCAGGTTGCAATTTTAGGAAACAGAAAACGTGCACAGCAAAGCTCAAACACAACTCCTGAGCCCTCCAGATTGAACCACACCAAGAGAGGGAATTTAAAGGGAAATGGGTGTAATAAGCAAAAAGAGCTCATTCCAATCAGTTGCGCACACACACACTGAAAACTTCTGCCAAGCATCACAAACAATGCTGTGATGATTGAGTCTGCAGATGTACAAAATGGCAATTTAGAAGAACTGCACACCAATGCTACAGTACCTGGCTGGTTTGTGGCTTCTAAAAGCACAGCACATGTGGAAAAACAATCAAAGTGATGGATTAGGACAGGAAAGGAAAGCGAGCTTTGAGAACTCCAGAATGCTCTTATGGAATAAAGGGAATATGACATGAGATATATATGCTATCTGTGAAAACTGTTAATGGATCTTCCCTCTAAGTTACAGCTTACTACAGGTTTTTAAGAAAGCAATAGATTCTCTCAAGTCTCTTCAAATCTCATCTTAAAATCTAAGGAAGCAAGGGACAGTGGAAAAGCAAAGAGTTAGATAGGGCAGTGCTGGACTTAAAGCTATTTGGACACTGCCAGCCCTGTTCCAACCAAGCTCCTCTCACAGGAGCTAAGTGGACTGTTGCCACTGACCTCCCAGAGGGAGAGCATTCCCACAGGTACTGTCACATTGTTAATGTAGAAGGATAAGGTAGTTACTTGTCAAGCTTTTCTGTGTTTTGACGCCAGTGAGTCATATCCTTTCTCCATCTCAAATTCTCTTGACTTCCAAAAGCACTCCCAGAAGGACTTCTCTCTGCAGGATAATATCAAAACAACAGTGGTCATCAAATCCTATGTGTTTTACATGGGTAACAATTCGAGGTTTGTTGACAAGGGACAGCAAACTGTGACTTCTTAAAGCCCAAGGCTGTGGCACTCACCCAAGATGTTTACATGGCCCCTAAGTCTGTCACTGCTGAGTGACATGAGAGGCAACCTCACTTGCAGCTATCCATAAACCAGCTTACTACAGGCCTAATGGAGAGACTGAGGAGATACTCACATGCACCAGGATGCCTGTGGCAGAGTAGGAGACAAAACCACTATTCTGATTCTTATCCTAACCCCTGCGCCATCCTTCCTCCCTAACACGAGCAGCCAAAATCATCACAAGGTGTTTGCTACCCCCACTACTGGCTATTTCAAGCCTCATTAAGTTAGCAAAAATATCCAGGTATTTTCAGAGCTATCAAACCAAGATCAGGCAGCTTGTTTTCTGCTGTGATCCTTGCACAAGACATGCTAGAAGGTGGCTCTGAAAGATGCTACACCAGAAGAGGCTCAGGCAAGAACACCCCATAAATGAGATATGATCACATGTACACAAAAGCAATCCAGTAACAAATGAATTGCCTGTAGATGGAACTTAGGGAAAGTGTAGAGATTCTGCAGCCCCAGAGAAGCATGCTGCAAACTGCAGCTTTTTCTAGGGGCTTCTTTGCCTGAATATCTCGATGGGTAGTATCCCAAACCACAGATGGGTGCAAGGGAGAAGACTTCTTTACTTACCTAGCTGTCCTCTGCTCCTTCGGACCATTTCCTGCCTTGCCCCTATACTTCCCAAAATAGCTTCTTCAAGTTTGGCTCTCATGTCTTTTGACTTCTTGAATGTCAGGCTGTTCATTCTTTCAAATACTTTCTTGCCCTGCAAGTTTCAAATGAGACCATCAGGGAAGATTCTTTCAATCTGGGACATTTTCTTAACATTAATAACTCAAAATATCTTTTCTGTCTAAAGACATACAGAAAGAAGGGAATACATGTTTCATTGCTAGCTAGCTAATCTACCCAGACTCCAGCAGCACTACAGAAAACTCTCTTCTTGCTGGTAGCAAGCAAAATGACCAAGAGCTACCATTCCCTTTCCCTGCAGAAGTTCCCAGATGAGTAACAAGCAGGAATAAACTGCTGAAGAAGTGAAACAAGGCACAGACACTTGCATGGCTGAAAAGTAAACATGGATAAGGCTAGAGGTTGCACAGGGACGTGCTCAGCCTTGGGATTCAGAAGACAGGAAATACTTAGGAGAGAGCAGGAAATGCCTTTCTGCAGTCGTGTATAGGATGAGAGTGCAAAGGTCCTCGGGAAGCCCCAGAAGAAACTTCAGGTGGTTTACAGAGTACACCAGTACCTTGTATTCAAAGCAGGATACACAAAGATAAAGCAAATCCAGCAGGCGATTGAGCTGCAACACTGACAGGTCTGTGAACCACTTCTGCAAGACACTTTCATCCGCGTTCTTGAGCACCCACAGGAGACATATCAGAAGGCTGCGGCTGGACTCTGCTGAGAAGGTGGAGTGCTGCCTGCCGCTCTAAAACAGACAGGTCAAGACATTTGCCACGCTGCATTTCACATCCAAACACTTCAATCATCACTAAAAGGTTCTACAGCAGCTACCACCCTAGCCTAAACCATTACCAGGTAGGAACAGAAAGTGAATAGACATTTTTCACTAAGAAGTAGGAGAAACACATTGCTCTTTCTCAACCCAACAGCTCAGTGGAGCTCACAGATAGTCAAGCCACAAGAGTGAAGCAGCAGTTTGAACCAGTTACATGAATGTGTTTCTCTTCAGGCAGCAAATACCCACTGTCCTCAAGATGCCTTTAACAACCCCTGGCAGATTAACAATTAAGCAAAGGGGCTCCATTCATTATTCTATGTATGTATCATGCTGCCGTAAGAACCATCAAAATGGAGTTCTAATGCAGGAGTAAAGGGAGGAGGAGAGAGAATGGACAGGCTTGTCTGCTACCAGAATCAGAAGGATTTCCTCCCTGTGCAGAAAACAGGGGAAAGGGCCCATTTATGTCTTCAGCTAGGTGGGATTTGGCTGCAGTAGGAATTTTTGCTCAGGACTTCGAGCTAATAAAGACCATTTCACTTCAAAGAGCTTCTATGAGATTGTTTCAGAAAGAAGGTATCTTTATCAGAGAATTCTTCCAATTTCAGAGGTTTGCTGAGTTTCATCCCTCCCTGGCATTTCTTCAATCCTCTCTGAAACTGGCACAAAAACGTGCAAATGTGATTTTTTTCCCCTTGCCATTCATCCCTGCCTCCTTGTGTAACACCCAGCTGCACACTGATACAAGGCCCTACCACTCGCTGATCAGCCCCATGGGACCTGCATGTGTAAATATTTGCTTGTTGACACAGACTGAGGGTCAAGGAATAGGGAGAGGTGGCTTTGTACCGATGAGGTGAGTAGGAAACTGCTGGGCCGGGTGAGCTGAGGGACTGATGTTCCCGCGATGGCCATGGCGACTGTCTGGCTTATCATGCTTCCACCTTCGCTCTCATAATCATCGACAGCAACGCAGCTCGGCCTCCCTCGCTGATTGTGGCTCTCTGTCAAGAAACATGGGCATTTGGTCAATCCCAAACTCAACAGGACTTATATTTGAGGTCACACAAAGCAAACAACAGTTTTCAAATGCCACCTACACAACCTCAGGATCTAGAACCCTTCTCAAAATAGACCTTTTTTCCCTTTGAATACTTCACTCTTTTCTTGCATTTTTATTGTGATATTAAACTCAAAGGATGTAGGAGACAGCTACTAAATTCCAAACTGTTCCAGACTGTACCCCCTGCCCTGATTTGAAGTACTTCACCTCTGCTGCTCCTCAGGACACTTGGTAAAGCATCCCTGAAATGACCTGCTGACAGAGCACATGCTAAGGAGGAACTCTGCTTATCCTTTGGAAATGTTATGGGAATTGTACAGTATGTGGGATGGCTTTTTAAGCTGATGAGACACAGAGGGCGGCTGGCTACACATATAGAGCAGCCAGCCAGATTTAGACTACAAAGAATTGCTAGTTTTCAATTGAGGCAAACAAGTGGGCAAATGCAGATTCAAGCATTAACAGTCCTGGAAGATGCATTTTCCAAGTGCAGTTTAAGAAATAGATAGGAAAACATTTCTTAGGAAACAGACATGAAAACATGTCAAAGTTATAATTCAGAAATAGAAACGATCTCATCCAACAGCAAAGGGTTTTGCGCATCAATTTCAGAACCCAAACACTCAAAGTCTAGTGAGCAGATGAACATATATTCAAATTAGGGAACATAAA
This sequence comes from Psilopsiagon aymara, assembly GCA_024733675.1. Lineage (NCBI taxonomy): Eukaryota > Metazoa > Chordata > Aves > Psittaciformes > Psittacidae > Psilopsiagon > Psilopsiagon aymara. The sequence goes on from JANRGW010037563.1 coordinate 11,316, forward strand.
ATACCTGTAAAGTCATAAAGCTGAGGCACCGTTTCCATGATCACGCCAATGAGAGGTAGATACAGCATTGCCACCCGGGCCTTTACCTGTGGGTCAGCGTACCGCGGATCTGAGTCATGACTGGACAGCAAGTTGTGTACCATATTGATGACTTTCTTATGCAATCCAAATAAACTGGTAAAAGAGAGTTGGGTCACACTGATTAGTTAATACCTTCAAAGCAAACTATACTTTGTAACTAAGGGGCTTCTTTTTTTGAACAAGAAAACCCTGGGGTTTATTTTTAACTGCAGGTAAGCTGCCAGGACACGTGGGTTTGGATCTCCTGTGTATTTTACAAATGGTAAAAGGCCATATAAAATGTACTCAGATATCTTGCAGAGGTGCACACCCAAGATAATGTGAACACTCTCATATTTCCTATACAAAACCAAAGCCCCAGCTACTGCTACGCTGCATTATCGAGTCTCCTAGAGACCATCAGGAGAACTTCGGGAATATGGAAAACAGCGAGAGAAACTTGAGAGGAGAGTGGGCTTAGTGAAACTACTTGTGGGTTTTTTTTTGCTTCTTTTTAACACCATTTACAGACAGAAAAGCCCTTCTAAGACAGAATATTGCTTTTATCCAATGGTCAGGAAGTTCGTGTTTCAGTTCCCTGACCCCCATGCAATTATTCAGTCAAAACAGTAGACTAATGATCCATCATTCTGAATAAAAAGTGACAACAGAATCAAGGAGTAGAAGGAAAACCAGCAAGAAATGGCCTTCCTCATTATGAAGATGCAAACGATGGCAGGGCCCAAGCACCATCCCCTCTTGCAGGATGCCCTGCATGAGCCTATTCATGCCCTGAGAACCGAAACTCTCCTATAATCTCTCAAGAACTCACCCTGCTCATTTCAATTCCCTCAGCCAACACCGAGGCAAAACTCTCAGAGCAAATAGCAGGTATCCTGGTAGCTATTTGCTTCTGGAGGCAAACCAGGCCAAGAAGGCAACTTTACCCCATGCATGAAGCAGCCAAGGAAGCTCATACATTATGCATTAGCAAAACATAAGCTTCAATGTTCAGACCTGAGGTATTAAAACAAGTGCTGAATTTCAGGCAGTATCCACTTTACCTGGAAAGTAGAGTTGAGTTCTGGTTAAAAAATGAGGAGAGGCTTTGACTGGATTGTTGAGGGTTTAAAATGAGTTAAAAGATAGCAGTATGGGTTAGGAGGACATCAGCTACTTGTAGCTACATGCCTTTCCTGTGTTTTTTAATCAAGCCATAATGAGATGCTACAATTGCTTGTGTGTATAATTAGTGAGACCTTTAACAACTAGGAAGGAAATGCTCATTTAAGTGACTGGTTCCTTCAGATTAAGGATAAAGAAAAGTCTTTGTATTAGTTTGAAGGAGTGGCACCTACATTGTGTTTCTAACAGTTCAAGGGAAACTATCCGGCAACCATAGAACAGCATATAGGGAAAGCACATCCAAACAAAGCAGTGTAATACAAACATAGGGCTATGTGGATTTCCTTTCCACTTTTCCAGAACAAAGCGGGTACTGTGGTGGATCGATCCATAGTGAAGAGGAGGAAAAATGTCCCACTAACCTTTCTGGCTGATAATGCAATGAATTGATCGTGGTGCCCTCCAACCATCCCCTCTGTAATCACAGCCCTGGCCTGGATTTGTGTCAACAGCACACACTTTTGGGAAACTGACTTTTGTCACTGAATACTGAGAGAAAAAAACTGATCTTCTCACTTCTGCCCAGTAACATCGGTCAATATGGGCAACCTGGGCACTATGAAATGAGCAATGAGTTAATGACCTGGTCACACGGCATTGTGTACAGAGACAATCTGCTGAGGGTCTAGCTGCTTGGACTCACTCTCTGCAGTGGTTGCATTCAGCTGACTTCCTTCATCTGCACGTTGTATTGGCTTTTAGACTGTGAGTGCTCTGGAGGAGGACTGTAACATCCTGTGATACTGTACTGCACCTAGCATAGAGGGATCCACCTAACACACCACCTGGGTACTGCAGTCATTTCTGTCCAACTCAATCCAAAGAGTTCTTATAAAATGAGTGACCTAGAATCTAACATAATTTGTTAATGGAGCAAAAAGAGCACGGACAGAACACATTTAAGCCTTAAGGTAAAGCTGTAACACAATAAGCAACTAGATGGACATCTCTCTCCTGTCCTGCTGTAGCATAATGCAACTGGAAATGATGCTGGCCAAACATTTTAACGGGAGGCATGTCTGAACCCTCTAATAATAACCTGCTGGTGAGACTGTATGATTGTTAAAAGTCTTCATATACAAGGGAAAAGTAGATATGAACAGACTGGCAGACTGGTATAAATTATATAGTGCATCTACAGGGGCAAATGCAGAAGGATGAAGCCTGAGAACAGCTAATAAACTGCAAACTACAAGTCACTGTGGAAAACATTAAAACCCAAATGCAATACTAGTATAAACCTCCAGAATTAAGGAACTTGGACCAACAAGTATCTTCAGAGCTGAACTGGTATCAGGAGGCTTTTTCTGTCTAGATAAGGTTTGAGAGAGGACCTGTCTGCCCAGTGGACATCAGCAAGATCATGTTGATAACTCCTTTGTGCAGCTGGGCAGGGATTACTGACCTGGTCCAAGCTTAAGTGCTGAGAGAGAGCTGAAGAGGCAGGTAAACCAGAAAGTTTGTGAAGAACAAGGGCAGATATAGCCAGAGACAGGACCTGATTTCTATCCAGTGAGCAGGATGCTCCTATGCTACAAAAAGGATTTCTGCAGACAGCATATACGGGTAAAGGTTTGCTGCCTTTTCCATTTCAGGGCAAACAAATGGGACTGCAGTGTGCTATGTACATATAAAAGAAACTATTCTAATTTATGGCATCACTTTCTTCTCCAACAGGAAACAGAATGAATGTTTAACTCCTGAGGTCTCTTGGTAAAGGGGCAGAATTAACCATGAATCATTAGCATTTGTCGACTCGCTGGTGTTTCTAAGTCCTCCTTGAGAAAAATGCCTCTGAGAGAACTTAGGACTGTGGAAGCAATCAATAATTTCCACTGGAACCCATTTTAAAGAGGCAAGGCAGAATACAGCCCTAAATAACACAAGTAACAGCCTCGATGGCAGGACTACAGGCTACACTCCTACTTCAGAAAATTATTTGCTGCGCAAGCCAGGCAAGTCACCGACCAACTCTGCACACTTGACTCTATTTGTCTATTTATGTAATCCACAGGGGCCTCATCAATGCATAATTTACATTTAAAAAGAGCTGGGAAGACCACAGGCAAAATACATTGCAACATTAAAAAGCACCAGCAAGAGAGACCTCCTAAATGTTGACAGCTACTTTCTTGCTATAATTGAGAAAAGCTATTTTCCTCTTATGAGCTCCAGCAGTGCCCAGGTGGCAGCTGGGGGCTCCAGTAGGAACCTCTTTCCCTTCTTCTCAGCTGGAAAAATGTGACTGAAATCATGTTTAGAGAGGCACGGCTAAGGAAATGAGGAACAGGGAGAAAGAGGATTCTTAAGGACCTGGTTTCTTATCCTCTCAGCTCACAAATTTAACTCAATTCTGGCCATGCCAGAACTTGCTTCTCATCCACCATTTACTTGTAATTACAGAAAACTGCTGGGAAAGGAAAACCAAACTGTAATGATTTACCCTTCTGCATCAGGATCTAAAATGACAGCCAGTTCTGTTAACACAAGCCCAGCCAAGTAATGCTGCTGGCGGAAAGGCACAGACAGTTCAAACATATTTGCAATCTTCTGGTCTTGGACGTTTGTGGAGAACCCAGAGCTCTGTGAAAAGAAATCAAGTTTCAGAGGTTGCACAATGAGGCCCCTTGGAACACACAGTCAAAGCTTATGAAATACATTAGAAGCAGTGTTCAGAATGGAAGACAACCTCACACAGACTCCCTTTTTTGTTTGGATCCAGGCACATCTACTTACACTGCATCTGAGCTCACTAACTCTTCTATTTGATTCTGTTTGTTGTTATTGCCTTTCCACCCATGGAGCAGGCCTTAGGGAAGTTAAGCCAAATAACCTTTAAAAGTGGATTAGTTAAACTTTTAACTTAGGAGGGATGCTCTTATTCAGGCTAAAGAAGGCTTTAATTTGATTTCCTTTACTGATTTTGCAACTAATTGATCCACTTGAGTAACACACTTGCTGCTTCACATGACTTTTCCTGAACAGGCTACAACTAAGTTTCAGTATGCCAGAAAGACCCTTGTGTTGTAAAAAAAGGGGTAACAATGGACAAAACATTTTCTTTAATGGCTCATTTATGCTCATGTGTTTGTCCAGTATAGGAGAGGACTAGGTCCCTAAGGACAGTGTGATACGGGGACAGGGACATGGGCATTCTTTTCTCAATAATAAAAGATGGGAAGAAGTCAAAACCTGTGTGTCAGGAAAAAGTAATTTCTAAATAAGCACTTCAAAAAAATATTAGCAAGCAGAGACTGAAAATAGAGGTGATACAACAATTTAAGTGTCAGAGCAAAGCTCAGCTTGCATTTCCACAAAGGATCCTCAACACAGCGTACCTGAGAGGTTGCTGAAGACACAGATGGTGATGGAGATGCAGGTGGTGTGAGCAAGCTGCAGGGCAAATTCAAGGTGACATAGTGTTCATGGCTGCAAATGATGCGAAGGAAGTCCAGCCTCAAAGACGCCAGGTTACTTGGATTTGTTAAGGAATACAGCTTTGAAGACACCTGCAAGTTTAGCCCACAAAGCTGCAGTTAGCTCCAAAAGACAATGTAAATGAAGCACGAGCCCCCCTGTCCCACCACTGCTCCCCAAAGTCAGAACTAAAGAGCTTGATATCATTAAATGGTCGCATCCACATCAGTTCTTTGTGCTACAGATTAAACTTCTGTGTGCAGGAGACATCAACATCCCAGCAAATGCCATATATATCAATACAAGATGTATGTAACAGCTGTACTTCTATAAACAAATGAAGAACTAGGCACTTCACATATCATATCCACATCCTATTGATTTCAGTAGGGAGCTGTGAGAAGCAGGACCACACTGTGATGTATTAACAGGTCAAAGATGGAGGTTGGCTAATATACAGTAACAAAGCTCAAATAGATGCTATTGTTGTTCTTGCCCCTTACAGAAAATGTTACAGACTCTAAGCCCAAGCTCCTGATACCTCATCATCTCCTTCGTACAGTGTCAGCACATGTTTACAGTCAAATGGAACTTTGTGGTTCAGGGTGATTTCCCTGCCACAACACTGCAAGTTTCCTACGGAGTAACATAGGAACCCTCTTTCTCGCAGGGGGGGAGACCCTGCATGTTCAGAAGGATGGAAGGGGAGCTTGGTGCTCAGTATGATCATATAGGGGCAATGTGTCCTTGGCAGACCCACTGACAAACCATGACAGTGTGAGCTCCCTCACAAAATCTCCTACTTATTTTGATGCAATTACTCTGAACATGGTGAGCAGAGGGAATAATTCTTCCTTCCTGCTGCATGTCCATCCGTCCAAGGGAATTACCCCTAATTCACTTTCAAGAGAGTAATCACAAAGGCGTAAACTCTAAATCATCACTAAGAATGCCTTGCTAGCTCTAAAAAGACCTGAACAGCAGAATTCTGTGTCCATATTTTATTGCCTGTCCAACGAAAGGTAGAATAACATGCTAGGCTACGGTTCACAGTGAAGTCATAATATTTATCTGCATTCACCTGTTTGTAGCAGGTCTTAATAAGAGCAAAAACAAATCCTCTGTCCATGATGGACAACAGGTCATTGAGGAAAAATGCCAGACTGGTGTTGAGCCTTTCGACCATTTCTGTATCCTGGAGAGAAGGAAGAGGAAAATGGGACAGAAAATGAAGAAGAGCACACTGTATGCTTTCAATTCCTGGTGTAGGCACCAGCAAACACACAGGAGGTGCAGAACCTGAGCTCTGGTCGAGCTCAGATCAGTTTAATTGTTTGCCATTACCTTCTGAAACCGAGAGACTATATCACCGGCAATTGTGCTGACCAAAGCAGTTACATCATCCATGAAACGCTCAGGAAAACGATTCTTTCTTGGTGCATCCAGTTTGTCAGCAAAATACAAATGATGCACCATGCTCTTCACCTATAGAGATATAAATTACAACCAAGTCACTTGCAGTTGTTGCTGCCTGTGGTTTAAACTAGAAACTGTAAGACAATGATAAGGAAGGTGTTCCCAGGTTGCTCACCATCAGCTCGAAGAAGAACCAGGCTTGCTGCAGGGCTGCCTCCCGCACACTCCCGCTGCACACAACCCATTGTAAGGCCAGCTCTTCATGAAAAAGCTACAGATTCAAATCCAGAGTTAGCCCAAGCCTCGACAGCAGCTCACAAAACAATCCGCATGAGAAATGGTAGCACGATCCATGGCAAGTATGGCAAACAATGAGGTTAAGCAAAATAAGGAACTGGGAACATGACAGCAGTGGTGGCATCCCTTAAAGAAATCCCCAACTAACAATGAAGGATGATGTGATGATAAGTGACGAGAGAAACGTTTCACAGCATCTTGCTCCAAAATTGAATTTTGAGTGTCAAAAGAACTTTCCACCACCCCCCAAAAAACCAAAAGCTTTGGTGCTCAAATTATTTAATTTAAAATTCTACCTTTCTGCCTGGTCTGATTTTTGCAGGAAAAAGGAGTAAAAAGTGGACATATAAAGCAATTTGTATAAAGATGTATATTTACTGTGAGAAAGGACTTAAAACAGCAAGAAAGAAATGTGGGGCGAAGGAACAGCTTCTGCATTTCTTTTCCTAGGAAAACCAACCCACAGACTGGATGTTGGATTACATTTTCATTACCCAAGTCAGGCAATTTGCCTTTCTGACATAGTTTAGTAGGCTCTCATCTCCTGTAAGGGAGTGCACTTTCAAAGGAACTCCCATTCACTCACTGGATTAACGCCTGCATACCTGAGTCCGGCACACATTCGTAATGCTAGCCACCACATTAGGGTTTTGCACACAAAAATGTATCATTTACATGTCTAGACAGTACTGTTCATATTTTTTGAAAGCCAGTAATAAACCAGCTCCACACACTATGGACATGAAATCAGACAAGCTACTCCTGATCATTTTATTCATCCCAATTCAGCTCTGTCAGAATACTTCACATTCACTACAGCCTGGATATCCAGAGGTGCTAAGCAACAGCAGTTCCTAACGACCTCGGAAAAAAACAGGCTATAAATGAAAGAATAGATTGCATCATGTTTTCAGAATGACTTGACCTCCCTGCCCCACAAGATCAATTGTCTTCACTGAAATCTACCTTTTTAGTTGGTAACCGTCCTGTTAATGTTTGTAAGAAACTTGACGTCTCAGTGTGCGAAGACATACGATTACAACTTCGATCCGTAGCCTACGGAGTGGAGATGAATGAATGATGACAGGACATTAAAGTTTGCTGTGGATGGGTTTTGCAGCTCAAGGACAATGTACGTTTACAAAAATACTGTTCCAACTGTAGGCTTTTATTGCCTTTACACCTTTTTATGCATTCTCAAACACTTACTAATTTACAGATTTGGTTTGAACAAAATGACAGTACTTTTTACTGTTTCAAGACATACAGGCTACTTAAGTAACTGCATGTTCTCATGAACAGACACTTAATGCTGCAAAGCATGAAACTTTTTCATCATTGCATTTTATCAGCATGCATACATCAAGGAGGTAATACTTTTAATTTCAGTCCATACCTCTCAATCTACCAGAGACCAAGCACATGGGGATGTACCCCACAGCGACACTGCTGCTGGCACAGGGAACAAGGCAATGATGGAAGCTCTCTTTCTGACAGAAATACTTTGCCATGGGTGCGTGTGGACTCAGACTAAGTATTTCTGGAATTCTGAGGCACTTGAAAGGAGGTACAGTTGAGAGGTACGTTCAAGGCAACCATGCAGTGGAAAGCAGCGGGCAAATCGGGGCTAAACAACTCTTTCTGACTGAAGCTGCTATAAAGTTTTCATACTTTGCAACACAGAACAGACACAATTGGCCCTAGCACATCATTGGCTGCATCGTTCAGATTTACATGTTTGAAGAGAGAATTTTACATGTGGCAATCAATTTTGGTTTAACAATATTCCACTCAAACAGTCATGAAGGATTACTTGATGATGAATACTAAATGTTTGATGAGAATGGCAAAATGGTTCGCAACATCAAAAGAAATGGCAAACATGGACAAAACTACGAAGCTGTGATTAATGTTCCCACTTAGAAACGTGCTCCACCTGAAGCTGAAATGAGTGTTAGAGAGAGAGAAAAGAAAAGAAAAGCAGTCACAGCATTTACATTTCACAGACCAGCAACCACTGAAATGAAAGAAGGGGACACGTTCACACGTTTCGAGGGTTTTCATGCAGTGTGGGGAGGTGGTGGGGGAGAAGATGCTAAATTAGAAAAGAAAACTCACAAAGTTTTCAAGGAATAAAGAAATAATTAAAAACACCAACAGGAAAAAAAAAAAAAAGGCACCAAACCACCAAAATGGGAGTAAACACCAAAAGGAAGATATTCTACAGGGAAACATCAGGGAGAACAAAGCCAGAAAAAACCTCTACCGAAGACACCACCTGTGTTGACTCTGCACTTGGGCTGGGGTTGGATCCCCATGGGGCTGCTTTTGGACCACCAGTGTTTACCCAGGAATTGGAGCGATCTAAACCCTGGGCATGTAATAGAAAGCAGTTGGGAAAGGAAAGAAATATTACATGTTGCATGCCATACAGTAGTCAAAGCTCAGTCCTTAAAAGCAATCAAACCGGGTACACTGCAAACACGTATCAGTTAGCACTGTTAAAGCAGTCTGAATTCTCAGGTGTCAGTGGAGATGTTTTAGTACAGAGGATTATTTTATATCTTATTTTATATCTCATCACACACTTACACACTGTCGACAGCTCTGGTCCAACCTGCCCTATCTGTAACGCTTGACATCAAAAACTATCCTTCTGAAAAATCCCACTCTTACTTTAGCCAGATTAAACCCATCCACTGCAAGAGACAGAGCCAGCCTGGATATACAGTGTGGCTGAGGAAAACTGGTGCACAGAGGTGAACACCACAAAGAATGATCTCTGAGGTTTGCAGCACTTTGAGGGTGGACTGCTTGCTACAGTTTGTAAGCTCTACAACTCCTATGGAAATGCTGAGAAACTTTGAAGAGAGTGAGTGGCAGCTCTCACAGGGTTTCCTACTTGGAATAAAAACCCAGCATCGCTGGTAGAATAACCTTGTGAACAAGATTTCACATGGACACTGGGTATTTTCTCTGAGCAGTGTGGCCAATACAAGAAAGAGCACATACCTTTTCTGGAACCAACCTGTTTTGCTAAGCAAATTATCTGACAAATCATCCTGCTTTTTAAAAGCTCAATCTAGTTTGTATTCCAAGTTCTACTCCTGCAATGGATCGTACAGGCAAAGTCGCTGTGGATCCCTCCTCTCTTTCTGCTTCCTTTTCCTCTCAAGACACTCAAAAAGAAGAAAAGGAAAAATTTAAAGTTAAGTTGTTTAAGCCAGGTTGGACACAGGGGCTTGGAGCAACCTGCTCTAGTGGAAGGTGTGCCTGCCCCAGCGGGGGGCTGGAACTGGATGAGCTTTAAGATCCCTTCCAACTCAAACCATTCTATGACATATTGTCATGCAGGCTGCTCCCAAGTCAGGACCATTCAGTAGGATGCAGTGGACTTCGCTGGTTCCAGGAACCAGCTCTAAAGGAGGCAGTTTTGCAATGGCACAACTGAATATTAATTCCTTATAAAGTCCACAGATTTGTTTCAACCCTCACACGAGTGAGAGTTTTCGCAGTTCCTGTGCCAACAGAGGGCTTTTTCCCAATGCATGAAGCAAAGTTGCAGCCCATTTCAACACAGCGATTATCACCCACTGTGAAGTCCACCAAGCCTAACAACCTATTTCTTGCTGCAATGAAAAAACCACCTCAAGGTTGAACCCAGTGTGAGGGCTGTAACCTGGGATTCAAACCATTAATCCACTGAGCTATCCCCCTATGCAGAGTACAGCGATGCTGTAATTTTGCTTAAGATGTCCAATAAAAAAAATACTGAACACATACAGGGAGAGTGTTTTAATCTCAATTACTTTTTGGAGGAAATAAATCAAAGCTTTCTGCCCTGCTCAGACCCATAAACATGTTTTATTTTGCTCACAGTGAATTAAAGTCAAAAGGACTTTGCAGAATGCTGAACTAAGCTCATGTTTTGTAACATCAGGCCTCATTTTGAAAATGCCTTTCTCACACTCACATTTCTGCTCACAGGGTTTCTAATGTCACTGAGGTTCGGAGGATAAAGGCATATATATACTGTGTTTGCAGAAGCAGAAGTCATGTTGTAAACATCTGAAAAGGGAAAGATTCTTTCCTCTTTGGCAAATAAAAAGCACAAGAGCCTCTTATTGCTTGGCAGTCACTCAAAAGTTCACAAAAGTGCTACTAAATTCTCTTCTATCTCAGGGGTTCAACCTGCAGCTGGATCTGTGCAGGAACACAGCACATATCGCTGGAGCAATGAAACTCCACAATCTTTTCTTGTCTTTCCCAGCACATCTCCAACACTGCAGGAATACTCAAAGCGTAAAATCTCACCACAGGTCTTTTTAGACACTTAAATTTGCTTTAGTAGGGAATAAAATCTATGTGGCTTCAATTCACAAATGAAGGCAAAGGAAGTAACAGAAATAAAACTTCCTCTGTTACGAATACAAACAGAAATCTCCCATATCCTGTACAGGGGATCACTATTTCACTTTTCAAAATTAAGTGAGAAGCTGATAAAGGGGAGACTTAAAGCACAGATACCAATCCTATAAATATCTTACATTACAACAGAACTGGATTCTGAAACCTTCCATCAAACAACAAAACAGTCTTTGGGGTTTTTTAAAGCAGAAAGCCTCCCCTGATAGATTCTCATTTGAAGTGCAGGCTCCCAATTCAGGTACATGTGCTTCAGCCACTACTTGGAAAAACAGAATAGGAATTTTTACATCTTTTTACTCATTTCAAGAACTGTCATCTATTAACAAACAGAAATAATCCTATTCAACCAAAGGTCTGTATAGTCAGACTGAGTTTAATTTCTGGTGCTCAGACTACCATAAAGGAACTTTTCCCTCAACAATTACTCACAGAATAGGTTTTAGTTTAAAGCCTGGAGTACATCCCTAGAAGAAAATCTCTCTTCATTTTGTATTGTGACATTATTCACTAAGCCAGCACGTATTAAACTTCTGACAGCCTGTGTAAATGCCACATGCACATTAGTGCTTATGGCATTTCACAAAAGGTCAGGCTTGTTTAATTATCAAGATACTGAAGTGGTCTTTAAAACATTTTAAGACTTTTAAGTCCGAACTTTGATGTAAAAGTAATGATTTGCCTACGCAAACTGCTTCAGCCTCTTATCTGGTCAGCAAATTACGTTGTTATTCATTTTAAATAGGTAGCTTCTTTCTGAAACTATGTTTTTCTTGCTCTTCTAAAGCCCAGGACCAACCAGCATCAAGCCTGGCTGGTCAGGATGATGGTTTTATTAACAAACTTGCCCACTGATCAGCTCTTTGAAAGGGATCGGCAACTCATCTGTGCTGGAAGGTAGGAAAGCATCTCATCTTAGAGTAAGTTATTACAGTTGGGAGATTAAAAAAGAGAGCCCCAAACAAGCTAAGGTTTGTTTGTGAAGCGAATTACAAACAGCAGATTCTCCCTAGCTCATCCTACCTAATTTAGGTACAAAACTGAAGTGTTCAAACTGCGACTGTAGCAGTCCTATGTACTTGGAAATCATCAGAGAGGGACAAGCCCTTCTGCAGGAGATGCATCTACTGAGCCCTTAAGAGTTAAAGAGCATTTGAGGGGCTCCGCACTAATGTGCCCACACTGGAAAATCACTTTCAGGTGTGAGGAGTCAGGGTGGGTGCAGACTTAGCACACCATAAACTCACCCTGCAGCTCAGCTGGCTGGGCTGTGGCTCACTCACTAACCACCCGAAATCCTCTCTGGCCCATTCAGGGACTAGGGATATTCCTGCTGTGTGCAAGACACCTGCTCTGGACATGAGTAGCAGAGAAAGCACCTGAGCAGCCATTAGTGCTGAACGCAGAGGAGAAGAAAGGGTTTTGGTTTGGGAGGTAGTAGTGGGATCACAGGTTGGTAGCGTAGGGGGTGCGAGGTTTGGGGAGACATAACAGAGCTGGTCAGAGGGTATGGCTGCTGGCCATGTGAAAAGGGAGGTAGCAGAACCATTCTTGTCCTACTAGTCTTGTCAAGACAAGTCCAGAAGGACTTTCATCCCTAGCTACCACACTTGCGGAAGTAACACTGCCAGAATGGTCTCTAACAAGTTACGGAGATCAGCAACTGCTTTCAATGAGTAGAGTTTCAGTAGTGTTATCAGCAACTGCCATAAGTCTGAGAAGGGGCCATTAGTAAGGACATCTTTTCATAGGAAAAAGTCACAAAAAATTCCCTGTTATTTCTTTAAAGAGTAAATAAAAGATGCTGAGG
>JANRGW010037563.1:24025-59500 GCA_024733675.1 Psilopsiagon aymara
GTCCTTCCAAAGCCTTGTTTTCTGTTGCTGTCACTCACACCACACCTTCCCCCATGCAGATACATCTCTTGTTCTCAGCAGGGGTGAAATTAATTGCTTTCCCTCCTGTACCCAGACATGTGTTTTCGAGTATTCCGCACTCCTTTGCCAATGTTTCACCATTTGCTGGAACTGGATACAAGTACAAAAGTACTAGTGAGGGAGAGTGGGAAACACGACAGGCCAAGAGTGCCCCACATCTGTGTAACTTGCTAAAGAAAACAAAAGTAAACCACCAGATTTTTGCCATAATTTAGCCTCACCGTCTTTCATCAGTGACGCTGTTACTTAAGATTATCAAACAGTTAAATCTCTTGACATGGCTAACTGTAATTAAAGTCATCTTGTAAATGGCTACACTGGATCATAAAGCAAGTTAATAACAGGGCTTGGCAGGGAACCAGCCATGCAGCTGGAGCTCAAGAGCACCTGCCAGCAAGCAATTTCTGCCTGCTTTTATCAAACTGTGACTTGAAATAAAATGAAGAAAAGAGCTACCTGGTGATGGTGAGTTGGGATAGGTATTTGGTAGGCGAAAAACATAATAAATATAGGAAGCAAGAAGGCTGTTTCTGCCATGCTGGTCCTGGTTTCCATCCAAATTCTTGTGGAGTCTGTTTATGATTGATGCCATCGCCTCAAAAGATGCTTGGCCCAAGTTAACTGAAAGTAACGCAAGGAGTTTGGGTTAGAATGTAGCAAATCCTAAATGTGCATTTTGTCCATCCTCTAAAGGATAAATGGTGAAGCTTGTTAGAGTACAGCAAGCATTCCTCATCAAAACTGAGCCTCTTTGAACTAGGTCTAATAAACAGCTTGACAGGAAGACAGGTGTTGCAGTGATAAGGCTCCACTTCTATTAATAATAAATCTAATGAAATTAGGCCTGATTTCTGGAATCAACCCAACTTTGGTCATCAACTGCAATGGTAACAAGATCAAGTCCTTGTTTAACTGATGGATAATATCCCTTGGATGTTTATTGTGCTTTTCTCGGTTAATTGTTTCCTCCATGTAAGCCTTAGCCAAAACATAAACTGTATCCAACAGAACAATTCCATTCTGCTTCTGGAAAAAAAATCTGTTCTAGAAATGAGCACAGAAATCTACACAAAATTCAAAAACAAATTAGGGATGAAGCAGACAGCAGCTGGAGAGTGTAAATATTAGGCTTTTAAAGACTATGCACTAATGTCCTCGATGCTCCATACAGACAAACTAAACCAATACAGAACAATTTAAGATTAAATGATTGCCATTTTTAAAGCAGTCTTGGATACCTATATTCCACCATGTTCAAACTCAAGTTTCCTACAAAAAAGCTACTATTTTAGATAACAAGGATCTAATCCTGACTTCCACTTGAGATTTCCTGTACTGTCACAGCACAGCCTGTAACAGGGAGCACAAAGAAGGATTATTCATGCCGACAGTATCAGATCCACAGTAGCTTCAGGAACACATAGTATCTGTATTGCTTCAGGAACACATAGTATCTGTATCTTCTTACCTTACCTACTTCAAGATTTCCAAGCTGACCTGTAAAGTCAAAATCCTTGGATTCTGAATGTCAGTATGGAGACACCTCAACAGGCTCCAGTGCTACAGAACTGCTGAGCATCCAACTCATGAAAATCAGGCCCCTTTTTGGTGTCTCAACTTGAATGCCAAATTACTAGTCATTCCTGGAAACCTTTGTATAAAATATTGCTTCTGTGTATATCACTACTCATCTGGATGCCAGCACGTTTTATTTGGAAGACACATGGTATATTAGTGGCACTAAAATAAAGCATAAAAATGGACTTTTTTATTTCTGCATAAATATGATAAAATTGGAAGTGTCAAACTTTTAGCTATATAATTCTCTATAAAACTTAAATAGAATACCTATTTGGCCTGCAATGACAGGAGGTCTTACTACCAGAAGAATCAGTTTGTCAAGCAGGAGATGAAGAAATCGCACTACCGGCTCCAGTTGAGAGGAATTTAAAGCTGAAATGCTGCTCTTCAGTTCATTTTCCAGGTTGTTTTCCATAATTCTCATGTCTCCTATTCGCACAGGGAACATGTGCTCATCCAGAGCATGGACAAGTGCAAAGAACTTGTCCAGATAAGGGTCCTACAGACAGGGAAAAAACCCCAATAATCAGCAAGAAGCTCCAAAAGTAACTCTACTTCCTATAGATTTGTACTTCATGGACCGAGTCTCTCTCTCATTCTTCTATCTGAGTTTAATCTCACAGGATTAACAGAAACTCAACATCTTTGACAGCTCTGCCATATGTCTTATTCAACAGAAATCGTTCAGAAGTTGTCAAGGCAAAACTAGAGGTCCCACAGACCTATAATATCCTTATTAAAACAGACAAAAATGCACTAAAATCATGTTTCTACTTACAGCACAAATAAAATACACAAAAAACCCAACAAAATTCCACACTGGGAATCAAGAAACCAAAAGTTGAAATGATTAGTCAAAATGATTGTCATCTGCCTTTGCAGATCAAAGACAAGATGAAAAATACATGGAGAAACATGACAGAGGGGAAAAGGGAAAACACGAAAACATCGTATGTCTGGACTGTATGTCAGACCTGTTGCATTAAACACAACAGTTTGAGGTCTGAAAACATGGTTGGCCATCCACCTCCTGTGAATAAAGGCCAAACTGCTCAGACTCTAAAGCAGAACTTAAATATACTCACAGCAGAATGTGGAATAACAGGTCTGCTGGCTCAGAACTGAAAATGAGATTGCAATTTCACTACAAGTGATTATTATACTCTCCACAGTATCAACTTTGACAGCATTTCAACACTCGAAAGACTATCAAAGACTATCAAACTCTATTGCAATGACTGCACTTATCATTTACCTGAGTGTGGAGGGATGATACAGCAACAACTTCTACGTTGAAAACCCCTTTGTGGTTATCCACCCACTTCATCCCAGGGAGTGGAACCTGCAGGTTAAAGAAAGATCACAGAATCCTGGAACAGTCTGGGTTGGAAGGGACCTTAAAGCTTATTCAGTTCCAACCCATTTCCCCTTGCTCTATCACTAGATGAGTGAAGATGTGACAGAAAGCAGAGCTAAGGTACTTCAACAACTCACCTCTGGAGAAAGCACTGAATAAGCCTGCGGTGGTTTCTCCAATGACACAGGTAGGCAGAACTGACCAGTCTTTAACCGTCCATTTTGGAGCATTGGTATCCACTTCAGTGAGAAGGAATTAACAAAAGAAAGAACAAAGCCACACACTTGTTAAGGCCCTCTTGAATATGGCAGGCTTGACTGTCAAATTCTCAAACTCCAGAATGGTGTATGAGTCGACAGTGATGTAAAACAAACTGCAAACACATGCATTATGAACATATCCTGTGCTGAGAAACAAAGACTGCAAGATACTCACAGTGTAACCAACTGGAGTCTCCAGGGGAGTGTTTTGTTTTTGTTGGCAACTCACGTGGTAGAAAGTAAAAAGCAGGTGGTGGTGATCGGTCAAAGTGGCTGGAAGCTTAATCTTGATTTCCTCATGAAAATCAGGTGACCTGTGCAGAGACCAGACCCTTAACTGAGTCACCATCAATACAAACAGTGCATTTTACTATCTTATGCTCAAGATGGAATCCTTTGAGTTGATGTATCTTGGGGGAAGGAAGTATATGGACTATCCCAAGGGATAAAAGTTTAACTTTCTGATCATCAAGGACTGGAAAACTTTGTATATGCAGTTACAGTCCCACAAAGTTGCAGCCCCCACCCCACACAGGCACTAGACTCTGTTTTCAAGGTGGAGACTGCCACAACCCCTGCCTGCAGGACAGGATTCTCTGCCTGGTGCATCTCCCCCTGGTTCAGCTATGAGGACCGTCAACACGACAAAGCCAGATTCAGCACTTCTACAACACGAAATTCTTTTCCAGACCAAGTACTTCCAATTTGTAACCTAAGGCTATAAGATTCCAACAAAATAACAAAGCACATGCTAACAGGAGTTTATAACATAGATTTTTGTGACTACTAACTTGAAGGTTATACTTAGAGCATCTGCTGAGCTCGGCTACGTGCTTGGGATCACAGCTCTGACACAAGGGTGATTTGTACCAGAGCAAACAAAGACTCTGGCTCCTATTCATGGCAAAACCCTAACCAGAGTATCAACTGACACTACAGTTGTTGTGAGTGCTACCCAGATAGACACTGTTAAATAATTAACAAAGTCACTGGGGAGTTACTCCACTTTCACATTGGTAAAACTTCCTTCGGGTGGAATCACACTACCCATATGGGGTCTTGTCCTTTCCTCAAGGTGCCACGTGTTTTACCTGTTGTGATACACTACAGCTGTGTATGCTTCTTTGGAAAACTCAGGACAGCTAGATTTGCCAAAGATGACCTGCAAAACAGAAAGAAACCCACAGAAATCCCCTTGTAAAACCAATAATTTATTCCATAATCCCACAGAGACATTTACAGCTCCATTCATTAGTCTGTGCAACTCTGGATAGTTACATCTGCTTGTGCTCCTTCACTTCTATGCAACGTTTTACTTAGTCACTGAAGAGTTCACACCTTTGGTAATCCCGGTTACACAGGCACACAGATAAGGCTGAAGAAATGATAAATGGAACCACTCCTATGCAGATCTTCACCAAGTGCTGATCATTTCTGGCCATGAACACAAGGATAACTATTACCTCTAATTTTTTTGTCATGGAAGTGAAGATGCTACTCCAAACACAATGGTGTCCACTGCAAACATCTTCAGTTAAAATATTAGCTACTACATTGTTTGCAAACTCTAGACAAAGGAACTCTCTTATGAAATACTGTGATTTCATATTCCTCTGAACTGGTATTTTCAAACATATTTCAAAACAACCATGCATTTCTTTAACATAGGGATTTTACGACTGCAACGTGTACTCTGCCATATTCGCATGCAGCATTCACATAGGGCACTAAGTACTTCACCCACCGGCATAGCATTGCTTGGGTCCTCTCCATACATAAACTGGACTTTTACAGTGATATTCCTGGCAGATCCTTGGCGGTTGGCAAAGTTAAGGCTCTGGGGATAGACATAAAGCAGATTCCTACAAGAGACAAAGGCATTGAGTGAGCATCCCTGTGTGAGAATGAATGTTCACACCTTCATTAATGCTGTTATTTAAACCTCTATGGAGACACTCAAAGTGAAGGGTTTGACATTTTCCATTAGCCAGATGGTCTTCAATATAAGTGCAGACCCATACAAGCAATCTGACAATGACCCTTTATTTTAGACATCAAAAGTCATAGTATTTTTACTGCCATCAAATTGTGAAACAGTTCCTGTTCACAAGGGTACTTGAAAAATACATCTACATATTTGCCAGTCAGTCTGCAATCTAAGAAGTTCAAGTGGAAAGAAAACACATGAACAGAAGAGCACTGAAGTGTTTATTTGTTCAACAAAGAGTGGCTGGCTCCTGATAAATCCTTTCCCTGTTGTGACCTAAGCTTTTCCTCCTTAAAATCTCCTTGCATCGTGATGAATTAAGATTACATCTCTCCTCTGGAAGCAGATTACGCTAAACAGATACCTGTAGCTTTAGTGGATATGCAATCCTTGCAATGACTCACATCCAATGGTGAACACTTACTGGTAGTTTCTGAGGACAGGTGAGGCAGACATCTCTCCTCATAGGTTTATAGACAACTTCATCCTCTGCTAGGGAAAGGGCACATTTTGGAGGCCCCTTCCAGCTCTATGTCTCCAAGTTTACAATTACTTAGAACACAACAGTGATAAGATGCAAATTCTGCAGTATTTTCCATCCTTTTAGCCCTGCTGCATCTCTGCCAACAAAGCGCAGGTTGGATTCATACACTGACAGCAAAACTGTCCACTACAAGCCCCCACCTGTGTATGATCAAGTAATACATACCTGCAGAAAGTCCCTTGTATGTTAAAGACAAAAAAAGACAAGCTCCTGAATCGTTCTACTCAACAGACCGTTATTCAAAGGAAATACACCTTCTTCTGCCCCAAAACAAGTAAAAGTGTACGAACTATTACATGGCCCATAAAAGTCAGCCTGGAAATCTCCAATCCATCTCCCACAGAGCCTTGGACACCAGACAAGCATCATTCCCCCTCAGATACCCTGGCTCCTACAGCACCAAAAAGAGGAACCAAAAGGGATGCTCACCTCAGGCTACCTGGCAGCCCAATGGTTACGTGAGAGGTTCATGCTACTGCGTTGCATCTGCTAGGGAGAAGAGACTGGCATACTGTGTTTTGCCCGAACACTGAAGCAACCAGCTCTGTAACAAGCCTTGTACCTTGTAAGGTAGTAGGAAGAAGAAGTTCCTTTCCCCAGTATTCCCCTCTGGGGACTATTCAGTGAATCTGAACACAATTTGTAAGTTGTTTCCAACCGCTCCTTGTCCCAGAGAGACAAGAGACAACAGATGGGCACAGAAAACTGATGGGAGGAGCACAGCAGGACATCTTAAGGGCAATAAAGCCGCTAGAGAGTGCTGGCAACAGCAGACTGAAAACAAAGACTGGTTTTGAGTGTCAGTAGGGCAGGAATCAGGTTGCTCCTAGAATGTATCTGATGCCTTTTTAGGGTACCTAACACTCCTGTGGCTGGCGAGCAGCGGGTCACTCTCCTGCAGGAGAGGCTGGAAAGCTGAGCCAGCCTAAGCTGTTGGAAAAGGCACAGAATGAGATGAGCTCTTAGGCACAAGTTCTTCCCTGGGAGGGTGCTGAGCGCTGGCACAGGGTGTCCAGAGAAGCTGTGGCTGCCCCATCCCTGGCAGTGCTCAAGGCCAGGTTGGACACAGGGAGCAAGCTGCTCTGGCGGAAGGTGTCCCTGCCTGTGCCAGGGGCTGGAGCTGGAGGAGCTTTAAGGTCCCTTCAACCTAAACCATTCCATGATTCTGTGCCAATGCTGGTCCCAAAGAATCCTCTAAGAGTCTCCCAAGAATAAAGGTCAGCACCTACACAGAACAGTCCAGCTGTATAGCTCCAGATAGCTACACAGGACAGCCTTATGAAGCCAGGCTCTTTTCCACCCCTCCAGGCATAGGAATATGCTTAGCTGGCATGTGGGAATTCCTTCCCTTTCAAGTCCTTCATGGTGAATTAAGTTTTGAATCCCATCCCTATTGGTCACTTTGGCTAATCAACGCACTCTTACTATTTCAGAGGGGGCCTGTGCCGTTTCTGTGACTCTACTAAATTACTTTCTTCTGGCATGAATACGTTTGCTCCTTGATGTTCTTTCTAAAATGAAAATGGATATGAAAATTTACTCTAAAATGTACATTGCTCATAAAACTTTTATTGAGTATTATTAGTGCTTAAGAGAAGGATTTAATGTATTTGTGAAGCCAGGCTACAGGATCACTATATTAAAGGCAGTCTTAGGACTGATTTATGCTGAATAGCGGAGATGAACCTAAACCAAGCTTGCAGTTCTCTACCACCTCTCCTGCTAGGGCTTGCCTGCTGGAAGCAAAGGAGACACTTCACCAATGTGATGCCACTTTAGAAAGAGACCTACAGAAGCTCAAGTTACAGCTGATGTTACACGTCACGCAGGGCTTTAGCTGCACTTGTAACAGCAAAATGCACAGGCTGCTCCCCCATCCACTGCACTTCAAGTCTTTGTCATGTGAAAAGCTCAGAGGACATTTATTAGGAAGAAGCTCATGTTGCTTATGGGTAAGTTCAGATCACAGATCCCACTGTAACACAGAGGAGAGTAGGATGCTTGCTCCTGTCCAAGCAGCTTCTCTCCAGAGGGTTTCCTATTACAAACATCTTCTGGTGGAAAACTTCCATACAGAGAGGGGAAGAAATTCCTCAGCTTGCAAATCAGAATGTGACTCAAATGAAAGATCCTATTCTACCTACCATACATAGGTAAAAACCACAGATTTTCCTATCTACTATAAGCAAAGCTACAGGAGACATGGAAAGAGACTGACAGCTGAAAAACTGATTAGGAACATTACAAATCTTCACTTACTTCTTGGTGCCCCTGTCTTATAGCCTCCCTGGGAGGCTGACTTATCAGTTTCTCCTCTGTTACCCTCCTACCATTCATTATATCTCAACTTCTCATCATCTGTGTGCACAAGTAACAGGACTTGGTAGATTTTGTAGGACACCAGAGGTGTAACCACCATCCTCTGAAAAAGTCAGACAAGGCTTCCGTGCAAAATGAAGGTAGAAGCTGCCTCCCTGCATGGGTGAGATGTAGGCATCAAAGCTGCTGGGCTTTTAAAGGCAAAGTAAGTGATGTGGCACTGAATGCTGCCTTCAGAAATGAAGGGAAGACAGCCCCAGATGCGTATTATTAACAAGCAGTAGGAAGCAAGAGGAGACAGTGACATTCTGGTGGGCCAACCACCACAGGTAGGTCTCACATCACACTGTTCAATTCTCTATAGGAGGAATAAAGGGAGGAGAAGCGACTGACCACGACAATAACACTGAAATGCCAAAAACCATGCTAAGTATATACCAGTTCAACTGAAGGACCGCTGGTCCTTACACTTCCAGGTAACAGCTACATCTTGATGAGACAGACTCACAGATTTCTATTGATAAAAGTTTCAGCCAGAAGCTTTAAACCCAAGGCCTTGTGTCTGGAGCTTTTATTAAAATGCTATGCAAAATGTATGCAAAGCTTATCCTATTATCTCAAACAGATCTCAAAAGTACTTTTACTTACATAAAATGAATGGCTAGAGTGCAAAGGCTTCCCAAGCCATGGAAATAATGGCACCAGGCCCTCCTCTAAATATTTATATAACGAGATTGCAGCCATTTTGCAGAGTCCTTCATAAAGGTGTTAAAACATTAAGAGCTGATCCTAACTCTTGGAAGGAATGTCTAACGATTATGAAAATTTCCCTTTTCAGTAAAACCCAGAGACCTTTTTCTTTGCTTTATTCCTACTATAAAAATCATTTAAAGCCCATTTAATCTGGGTCACCCAAGTGCAGGAAAGATCTTCAGGATCATGTTTGTTACATACATCTTCTCTCAACTGAGCTAACAGCTCCCTGAGGCAGGGCTCTCCCTTAAGGTCTCTACAGACCCTGAATCTGGTTTAACCATACCAGAAGGTTTTCTCCTGTCTGCTTTACCATGTCCTGCTTTGTTTATGGGCTCTGTGACTCCTGTGACATCTAAGGGCGGCATTTTGTAGTGAGCTTATCACAGCCTGACTTTATTGGCACTGGCATTAATATGGAAATACAAGAAATAGCTAAAACAACAGAAAATTACTCATTTAAAATCTGTGTCAGATGCCAAGGGCTGGATTTTGTTCCCTATTATAGGATAGTGCCTGCCCCAAATAAAAACCATACCTAAACTTCATTTCCACAAGTGAAACCCCAATGAGTTCCCCTACAGAAAACACAATCCTTCAAAAGCACAGGCTTATTGCTCATCTCACTCTTTTAAACACTGCAGATGTTTGATAGGGTTATCAGGTATTCTGTAGCTTGGTCTACCATTCAAAGCAGAAAGTACCAAACCTTTCAGAGTTGAAGTGTTAAAAACCCGAACAACTTCCCACAAAGGTACAATGTAAGTGCTGTAAATGCTGTTCAGATCCCGCACATGCCTTTTGGTTTTAACTCATCTGAACAGCTCTTCATACACTCCCATTGATATTACAAAATGCTGCAGGAAAGATGACTCAGTGCAAACGCTCCAGGATGACCACTGTCCCATGGATAACCCCAACGGTTCTAACACTTTTCCTAATGGATTTTTAGTAGGTTGCACAAACAGTGATTTGATGTGTTTCTTTAGAAACTAATCTGAAAAAAAATGCAGATTTTAATAAGGCATGAAAGCCTTCCACTGAACAGCTTCTCATGGACATCCCTTGTGAAAGCAGTCAGCGTTGTCAAAGGTAGATCTCTGGCATGAAGCCCTACGCTATGCAGATACAAGAATTAATCATGATAAACACTCATTATCACAATAAAATTTAGAATTAATACAATGGTTACAAGACTTTTGCACGTGGATTTACAACAAAGTGCTGACAAAAAAGCAGAAAGACTAAACTGTGTTTCATTTTTAGCAGAAGTCCCTGTTTAATTCTATGTCTCTATGCAGGCTGAGCTTCCCAACTGCATCACTAGAACAGTTTTGCTTTGTTCCATTTGATAACACACCTACACACCTCATCTCAATACTGCTGAGAAGCACCTGATTCAGGAATATAGCAGACACCTCACTGGTCAAAGTCAGTGTAATATTTAGCCACTGAATAAGCAGCATCAACCATAATAAACCTGAATCTAAACTCCCAACTCAGAATAACACAGGTAAGTAAGTGCACAACTTTCAACCTGTGAGAAACTCAAGCACAGTCACTGGTGGCTGTGGCTGCTGTATCTCTAAGCATCAGAGAAGAAAACCATGCACAGTCCTAATTCCCCCTCATTTCTCTACACGAAACAACTTTGCTCCTGCTGCTCAAGAAAATCCTAGCACTTCACTCACCTCTTGGCACTTGCTTACATCCTCAGTGTGTTCAACCAGCCAGTCTCCAATGATTGACCTATGCTACTTTAGAAATGAACAGGCTACCACGATTTCATCACTGCACCAAATATTCAGTGCTAAATAAATAATAGCAAATGGATGCACAGGCACTATAATGAACAGCCCATAACCAAGCTCCTTGCTTGCCTATAGCTTTCCAGGTTCAAACAAGTTATTAAGCAAATCATTCTTCTCTACCATTTGTTCTGCTGACAGAGAGCAGATACAGGCTAGGCTCAGCTAACTGCGGCTTTACAAGAGTCATCAAGAGAGAGCCCGACAGGCATTTACTTGGCAAGAGCCTTTCTTCCTGCATCTTATGTGTGCACATTTCTGACCTGATCTAATCCACACTGCAGAGAATTGAAGAGAACCAGGTGAGCACTGCAGTATCTGAAAGTGCCTGCACATATCTCAGGCCTCTTCATCAGTCTTCAGTGTGTCCTGAAAGGTAAAAGGACTGTCCAGCTAAACTAGCTGAAGAGCTGGTTAACAACATCCTGCAAATCAGCTGAGGCAAAGCCTGCTTGATCCTTGGCAGCCCCATGCACCAGGGCACAGAGCTGTCCTTGCCCTCCCGGACCCTGACCCATTGCATAGTGCAGCCAGAGCTGGGATTCTGGGCCAGAATCCTCAAAACTCTCAGTGTTCAGGGCTTTCTGAATCAGCACTTTGCTGCTTTGCTCAAGTGTTTCAGAGTTATGCTTGAGAGACAATTCCTTATTGGTCACAGCCTTTATGATGCTATGATTTCACAAATACCCAAAATAGGGCAGAAAAAGGAAAATCTCACTTATCCCTTTGCCTTCACAAGTTTATTCCCTGCAAGACAATTCTTGGTACTTGGCCTCAGCAGCATAACAAGGGCCTTCAAAACTGTCTGCTGCAGTGGAAACCTTGCCAGATGAGAAATTACTGCATTGTTTATTTCACGGGGCAGAGCTGCACCTTTAGGTTATGAAAATGCAGTGCTGCTCCCTGGTATAGAATAGTGATTATTGCTTGTATTGAAGGACAATTTCCACATTTGCTTCCACTCTATGCCAGCAGATTGTCCCTGAATGAAGCTCTATTCTCCCCAGTGCAGGGCTTGATGTGCAACACTCTCCTGCTGTTTTCCATGCTTTATATGCAGATGCTTTGCTAAGTCTGGTATTAATCATCCTGGTACAAAATATTCCCCACCAATAACTGGAGATCTAAAGAACTTTCACATTATTTAATTGGGGGGGGGGGGATGATGATTTACCAGTATATTAGCAACCCTTTAAGACCAGTATAACAACTTCAATTATTTTCCTCTTGATGCTTCCATATCACATGTGCATATGTGCATCAACAACAAGTCCAGGGGAAGAATTACTAAGTATAAAAAAATCTAGCAAACCCCTGAAAACTTTTCCAAGTAAAGAGTATATTATGCAGGGCCTGATTTTGGTTTTCTGGATTGCTATGAGTGATTCCAGAAAGAAAACCACTTTTCATTCATACTGCAATGCTGCTTGAAAAACATACATGCTTCCTTGCAGAGGCCCACTGCAGAACAGAACATTGACTACAGATTACTTGTGGGCTTGCTTTATGTAGTGTGAATCTTAAACAGGAAGAAGAATGGTAAGGTGAGAAATGTGAGGTATTATTTATCTCACCCAACCCTGGAAAGCAGCTGTTAAAAAATAAGTTTTATATGGTGTAAATTACTGCACAAACCTTAACATAGTAGAATCACATCCAGGCAATCTCTGGACCTAATTCCCTCTTTCTCACTCAATCTGAGCTAGATGACAAGTAAATCCACTGCAGCACAATGAGTTACATCAGAAAATGGTACAGGATGTGAATCTAGTTCTGTGAATCATCTGGGAATATTCTGCCCTTCCACAGCTTATCGAGGAGCTGCACAACCTGAAATACAGCATCCAGTACTCTTCAGTATGGTAAATCCCTTTATGATCCCAAGGTAATGAAAGGAATCACACAACACAAACAAGAAGCAATTTAGGCCCTTATCAAGATTATGACCCAAAATTAATCTATTAAAAAGTGTTGTGTGAAAAACACTATGCCATCAATAACGTTTTATAGCAGAAGGTCTGGCAGATGGAAAAGTTCAGAACCACCTTAATCAGCAACATGCCCATCTCTCAGTTTTATCTTCCCAGATATCAACCTGCACTCGAGAGGGGTTACATTCGTTCAAATACACACAGTTTAATGATCAACCCATTGGTCTGCCTCTTCTAAAATGAAGAGGTGTATAAATAGATCAAATTCTTCAATCCAGAACAGTCACACAGCAAAACCTTTTAGCAGGAAAAGTCTCTGCATCCTGAACAACCAAAGAGTACCAGGAGCAGAAAGCATGCACATCATTCTAGTCTTTCTATTCATTGCCCCACTTGCTTTTTCAGCTGGGGCTGAAAAGGATTCTTCCTCCTTTGATCCTGCTTTATCTCCTGAGACAAGATCAAGATTTGCCATGTTAGATGATGTTCGAATCTTGGCCAATGGACTCCTCGAGCTTGGGCACGGTCTTAAAGACTTTGTCCATAAGACAAAGGGGCAGATGAATGACATCTCTGAAAAACTTTACATTTTTGATAGGTCCTTTTATGAGCTCTCACTACAAACGAGTGAAATCAAAGAAGAAGAAGAACAGCTCAGGCAAACTACAGCCAGACTGCAAATCAACAATGAAGAGATAAAGAATCTCTCACAGGAGATGAATTCAAAGATTGAAGACCTCATACAAAACAAAATCCAGCTGCAAGAGAAAGTATGGGGACTGGAAGACAAAGTCACTAAACTGGCCATTACCCAGCCTTCAATGGAAGAGACAAAGGAAATTTCTTCACTCAAAGTAAGTAGAGTTGTGAAAGCCCTTGACACCCAAAGCCAAAGTAAACTGTAATGCTATTAGTGGGAGTTATGCAATAGAAGCTCGTGTTTTATCTTCCTCCTCACTGTAGTACTACTGTGTATTTTGAGAAATAAATCACTGCAATGATCTCACAAGAATCAGTGTCTTCATCTGACATATTGCTTCTTTTGCAGTAAAACTCCCCAGTGAGAAACCTGTGAAATAACAGGTCTCTCTATCTTTTACACTATTTTTTTGCAAGTCACTTTAAAGAAATTCTGTAATAACAATGATAAAAAATTTTTGCAATCAGGAAAATGATGTGATTTCCAAGCCCACAGGTTTGTAAGTCATTATCTCATTGCAAATAATGCACTAGGAACTGTTTGCTTAGTATAAACGCAGGAAGTTTAAACCTTTAAAGAAGGACATCTGCAGTACCTTTATGACCTCCAGGACAAAGAATCTTGCAAGTATTAGCAGGCTTAATGTCAACAGATGCAAGAATTTAGGCTGGTATAAGGCTTCCTATGGAAAAGGAAGTACTAACTGTATTCTGCAGAAGTACAAAAAGCGAGGCAACTTGTGTGAGAAAATATTGGATGCTTGTGTCAAAGCAGAACGATGAATCCAGATCTCCCAAATCCCAAGCTAATACCTTAAATGCTGGGAACTGTTCCCTTTTCTGATCAGTAGCATAGATCTAGTTTGAAACAAGGGCCAACTTCACACAACAAAATTGCTCTAGCCATGAAAATTGAAGGAAAAAGGCAACAATGAAGCTCTACAAAGCCGCCAAGTAGTTTCTCTTAAAAAAATGGGTGTTTGCTTCAGAGACAAAGAAATTCATCCCTTAAAGGGCAAAGCAGGCAACCCTTTGGAAAAGGAAAGGCAATGCGAAATGGTTTGTGCCTCTCAAAACTGGCCCCATTACAACAGTTAGGGAGGCATCACTGCTGTGAATGTCTTCTGCTGCTTCTAAACACAACCTTCCTCCTGTCCTCAGGCTTTCGTGGAGCAGCAGGACAATGACATCAAGCAGCTTCTCAAAGTTGTAGAGGACCAGCACATAGAACTCGACAGACAGCACAACCAGATACTGGAGCTGGAGGACAAGGTACCA
This sequence comes from Psilopsiagon aymara, assembly GCA_024733675.1. Taxonomy (NCBI): domain Eukaryota; kingdom Metazoa; phylum Chordata; class Aves; order Psittaciformes; family Psittacidae; genus Psilopsiagon; species Psilopsiagon aymara. The sequence goes on from JANRGW010037563.1 coordinate 38,624, forward strand.
GAACCATCTCTATTTCTCTTTCCAGAATTTGTCATCTCTCACAACACTGAAAGAGTCAATGGCCTGACCAGAGTGAATGGTCAGTCACCTCTCTAGTTCACAGCTGGGTGGTGTAGAGGAGGCTAAAAGTAATTTTGATCACACATGGGTACCTTTTTGGGTGAAAGACTGCTGTGCCAGGCAGGGGGTTATGGCCAGAGCACAGGATGACCAAGAACACAGCTCTGAAATACTGCCTAGCAACAGTGTTTTCTGACTGCTTATTTTCTTTTTCATCTCTTAGTATCTACCATATCATTATTTTCCCATTGGTCTCCTACCTTTTTTTCTTTTCTGATATTCATGCCAATAGAGAGCCACGTTCTGCAGTCCAACATGTGTCACCATAACGCTGGGTATAACTGACATACTCATATATAATTTATTCCTAAGAGGAGGCTATAAAAGGAAAATGCATTTCAGCCTAAGGAACTGTGGGTTCTGTGCTCTTTAGATGTTGGTATTATTTGTCTAAGTGATGTCACCTCAGGAAATAAGTTAAACCTGTTTGCCCATTAAGGGGCACCTTGTGAGAACGGGTCATTTTCTTGCCTCATGAATCCTACCTTGTTTGAGCAGTGACATTCGTGTGACTGAAATCCACCAGTGTGGTCCTAAAGTTATTTTTATGTTGTAAATTGGGGGTTCTAAAGGATTACATTCACAAGGAAAATTACTCTCCGCAGGACACTGTTTGGCTTGATACATGAATCTCATCATGTCGGAGCCTTGGCAAATTAACAGCCTGCAATTATGGTTCTTTCAGCTAAACCACATTGAGCTCCAGGAGCACGCAGAGAATTCCTTTGTGGAGGAGCTCACAGAACCAGAGGACAGCCCCATCCCTGTGCGCAACGCCACGGCTGTAACATACAGATCTGATGGTGAGACCTTCTCTCTTGGACGTGACTGTACAGCATGCTGTATTCACAGCATGCTCTGTGCACATCTTGTGTTGGTTTCTAATAGTTAAGAGACTAAAAGCAAAAGACTTAAGTTACATACAGTACTCTGGGAAGCAGCCAGAGTTGCTTCTTTGGGAAAAATGCCATCATCTGCTTAGCTCCAGTATACATGTATATCTCTGGGGCGACATGGAATAACATCCTGTAATGCAGTAATCCTGTCCTCAGTCCATTCACCTCCTGTAAATACACACTGTGATCATCTTTTTAGAGTCACTTCTGACACTGCCAATGCCTGTCTTGGCCAGCATGAACAGAGAACTAATTTACTTCACAGTGGCTAATTATAAGATTTTGAAGAGCTTTCTTTGAAGTTGAAAGGCATTTCTGAACTGCAGCAATGGGAATGGTATTTATTGGGAACATTACAAGAGGCAGGAAAGACCATTTGCCAGGATTTAGTCTCAGTTCTTACAAACCTTCCAGAATTATCTACATTGAAACCTTGCCTAACGTATGTCCAACCTACTACAACTTGGCAGCTGTATCACCAAGCCCAAAGCAGTTTGTCGGTTTCATGACTCTTACTGTAAAATGAAATTACCAGAAAGATGGTTCAAGCTTTTGCTTTGGCTCTATCCTGTATAGACATTGAAGCTACAAAGCTGGATGAAAACTTCCCACATCGAAATCAAGATTTGTGATTGTCTGCTCTTTGCTTTCCTAGGTACGGCTCCTGACTGCACTGCACTTTACAACAGCGGCATGCGGTCCAGTGGTGTTTACACTATTAAGCCAAATGGCTCTGAAGCTTTCGATGTCTACTGTGAAATGAAATTTGGTAAGATGCCTGTGCTAGAAAAAGCCTAATTTTCACCTCTTCTTTATAAAGAGGAAAGGACTTTCAATCATGTGATATAAATTAAGTATATTTAAAAAACCCAAGCCCCTTCAGCTACAGATAATGAAAATGCCAATTATAAATGCCATTATATCACAACCATGAATAGATTTCCAAATAAAAGCAAACAGCAATTAGTAAATACCTTAGTAAAAATTAGTTTCATCAGCAAAGCTCATTGCCTGAGACTTAAGATACAGCAAACTAAAGAGGTGACTCCTGGAGACAGGATTCCTGCATCACGTTTGGGTGAGTCAGTAGATACGTATCATACATATCCAGAATTGTCATGGACCAGAAGTCACAGCACCAACCCAAGCTCTATCTTTGTAAGAAAGCCATTTCTCTGTTCCTTGTGCCACTACCCAGAGATAACACATCACTTGGCCAGGCCAGTTCACTGTTTGCTTTTTTTACCACCCTGCTGCCTTGTGCGTGTCCTGGTCAGCCTCCCTGCATGGTCCCTTGGCCATGGGTACCTGAAAAGCCTGGGAACACGCTGGTGCAACCATGGCAGGGCCATGTGATTTGTCTGGATGTTTAAACAGAAAGACATGGGATTGCCCTGTGCAAAAAGCTCCTTTGATTACATTTGCTGAAACTGGTAAAACGAGAGTGTAATGACCTGGTTAGGAGAAAGACCCTGCTGCAACCCCAGCAGGGACACAGCCTCCAACACTTCATAACTTCTGTGGAGCTGCCTTCCCTGCAGTCAAGCACTATCAGTAGAGGGAGCCTGGCAATCTGACCAAATGTCTGGAACTTTTCATATCTCTTTTTTATCATTTTCTCTATATCTGTGTTTCTCAGCCCTAACAAACAAATGGAACCCAGTTAAGACAGCTTAACAAAGTAAGTCCAGTGAGCTGAGCTACCATGAGTGTGGCAGAGGACTCCAGAGGGGTTCCAACAGCCGCATGTTCTGCTCAGCTGTGCCCACCTAAACTTCTTTCATAAAGACTGAAGCTAACTCGTTCTACCTCAAATTTGGAGTACCCAAGAACACACTCATGGACAGTTAATAAGGCCAAAGACAGGTTGGACGGGGCTTTGAGCAACCTGCTCTAGTGGAAGGTGTCCCTGCCCATTGCAGGAGGGTTGGAACCGGATGAGCCTTAAGGTTCATTCCAACTCAAACCAGTCCAGGATTCTATGATTCTGTGAGTCAAACATCTGCTCTCTGTACAGCCTAAAGGCTGTGTAGCTCAGCACATGTGTAGTCATGTCTTTTGCAAAATGAAGAGTAAGTGGGATTCATACAGAGCTACCTTCAATGCAAACCCATCTTCTTCTCTGGTAGAGAGTGAGCTCACCTAAGGGCAGCCCCAGCAATGCAGGCTGTAGGTCACCAGCTGATGCTCTCAGTTACTTTCCGTTTACTCTCTAATGCTTTAAACACTTAAGCCAGGCTTGGGACTTATTTCCCCTTCTCATTTGCAGGCAGTTCCTGGACTGTAATCCAGAAAAGGGTGGATGGATCACTAGATTTCAACCAAACCTGGGATGCCTACACAAGCGGCTTTGGTGACCTCAATGGTAAAAATGCCTTTTTTGGTGTCTTTTCTTTGTAGCAGTTGATTTGAGAAGCTGAATCTTCTTACTGAAATGTGTTCACATGAAAGCAGACAAAACCAAACACCAATCCTGAACAGTTTACCTGATTAGAAGACCAGAAAATGCTTACCAGAAAATGTAACTCAGTAAAACTCCAAAAGACACATTTCCAAATGTGTTTAGAAACTTCTGCTGAATCAAAGCCAGAATGCTTTAAATGATATTTTAATTATCAATATTCTACCATTTATAAAAGCAATTTTCAAAGCCTTTCAAATATAGACAAGTGCAAAACCTCAGCAGGTTGCTGTCACTGCCTTCTCTCAACCTTCTGGCAATCCTGCTTCCCTTTAAAACCACCACACGAACTTTTCCAACCTCAAAAGCACCTAAAGCTGTGTGTGCCCTCCTGCACAAACACCTCCATCATCTGTGTGCAGCGGCCAATCCTCTTCCTGGCTGGATAGGGTGAGGAAACACCCACGTTTCCCTGTTAATCATCAACTCCAAAGAATCTGTAGCACCAACTGCTGCCCAGCAGCCTCCCTGCTCAGAATATCTTCCCTATTTTTCTCATACAATGAGTCGCCTTTTGGTTAGACAACACTTAGGCTTTCTAGGCACAGCAAAGATCAAGACCTCACCAATGTGGGCAGCAATACTGACTTACGTCCACTTCTTTTACAATCAGGAGCTGCTCTATCTCAGCCTTTCCCACATTTTGAGACTGTAGCTCACAACTGAGGGAGACTTTCACCTGCGTAGTTTGATCATATTGAATGCTACCTGATTGGTCTCCAATGAATTCCCACATACTACACCAAAAGAAGCCACATCTTTTCAGTGTCATCGCTCTCAGCTATGTCCTACTCAGTTTTGTGCTGCATAGTCTGAGATGATAAAATACAACAGGCTGCTCCTTCTCTGTTAATTGTGGAAGTATTTTATTCAACAATCTTGTCTTATATTGCTTTAAATGCCACCTGTATGTACAGCACTCACATTCAGCTACGCTATTTCTACATGTGGCAATTACCCACTGTGCACTGATATCTGCAACACTGATAATAAGCTACTTAATGAATATAATTTATGAAACTAATTACAGCAATTATCAAGAATTCTAGCAAAAGGAAAATGCTCAAGTTACATTCACTTTGAACACAAGGGTAATTGAAACCTCGGTTCAGTTCTGCAGCTCCTTCCTCAAGAACTGCAACAATTACAATTAGGTTTTATGTATGTCATTTCCTTCATTCGTCACACAGTTGCAATTATACATGTTTTAATTGTCTTGAGCTCCCTGCTAGAGCTTCATAAGAGGTGGAAAAGTTAAGAGAGAAGCTCCACTTCATTTATATCTCTTGCCTTTATTGATCACTGGTGTGCAATTAGGGAGAAGTAAACAGAAAGAATGCAGCAAGAGACCTCTGAAAAGATCAACAGCCCCCAAGACTCAAATTATTGATTTAATTAAAGCAATGAATAAATCCCTTTAAATACTACATTTTCACACATACTACCCACAGGTTATCTGCAAAAACAAATTCAACAGCAGCGTGAGCAATATGGGGTTTAGGGAAAGTTTAGCACATAATCCCTTCCCTTCTAACTGCCTGCACGATGACTTCTGTCCTCTAATCCTCCCCTCTGACATCTCTAGATTCTGACATTACACAGCTTATTTTCATATATTTTCATATATTGATATTCTAAAGGTGAAAGAGCTCAAGTATGGGTTAGAAATCTGAAAACCACGAGGTGTTCATGTTTACTCCTATATTAATAGCATCTATTTACAACTTTGCAGAGGAATTCTGGCTTGGCCTCAACAAGACCTATGCCATTACTAAACAAGGAGACTACATCTTACGGATTGAGCTACAGGACTGGAAAGATAATAAACGTTACATTGAGTATGCATTCAGTCTGGGAGGCCCCGAAACAGACTATACCCTAGAGCTTTCACGGATGTTCGGGAGCATCCCCAATGCCCTGCCGGAGCAGATAGAACTGCGGTTCTCAACTGCAGACCATGAAGCGAACATCACAAATGATTTCAACTGCCCAGAAAACTACCTAGGTATCAGTATGCTGGGTATATTAACATGGGAGTTGCTTTGCTATATGAAGGATGGTTGTGGGTAAATGCTTTAGTGGGTAGTTACTGATACTAGCTTGGCTTTAAATACAGAAAAGAGAGGGTAGCAGCACCTTTCCACTTGCAAAAGATGGTTTTTGTTGGCAGACAGCAGGGTCCTACAACAAGGCATCATCTTTCTATTTTATAGATAGGTAAAACTACAGCATAGTGAGGCTGTGCAAAGGATCATCATCAGAAACAGAACTAGCAGGACCAGTTGAAATAAAACCCCAGGATGAGATTCTGAGCTATGAAGTAAAAACCAGTTCTTCCTCTGATGCCTGGTCTGGTGTGGCAGTCCTAGGTTGGACAGTTTAATCCCTCCTTGCAATAAAAACAGAAGACAAACTTGACTCTTAACTCAATTTTGACTATAACCCAAAAGTTAAGAGCGATGGTTAGATGGTGCTTGGAGCAAGCTACTCTAGTGGAAGGTGTCCCTGCCTGTGGCAGGGGATTGGAACCGGATGAGCTTTAAGGTCCCCTCCAACACGAACCATGCTGTGATGCTATGATGAGTTTCCATTCAGAGGCAGATTTTAGCTGTTTGTCAAGTACACCCAGTATAATCATCCTCAAAAAAGCAAGAGAGATGCAAGGCTGAAGATACTTCTCCTAAAAGTTAATTTGGTTAAAGGAGTCCTAATTCTTCGATTTTCTGAAGCTTTAATCCTTTGCCAGTTTATAGCAAAAAGCAAACAATTGAAAAAGCAATTAAATGATTAAACCAAGGAATATAGAATTGCCCTCCAGACATCCTCTTCATGCAACAAACATTCTGTACATCATTCTAAGCTTGAAAATTGTTATTGTCTGAAACAATGTCGAGAGCATTACTTGGCTCTTGTGACCATAAAACAGATGGCCAATGCCTTCCAAAGTGCTAAACTTTCTTTCTGAGCACAGAGTTGCTGCCAGCCCTTTGCAAGCATTATTGAGCTTATGATTCAAGCTTGTGATTAAGGACACCAGCCGATAAAAAAGAGAATTTGCTTACTTAAGGCTCTTTTGCTTACTTCAGCCTCTTGCGGATGAAGAGATTTAACTATTTGTACATGAGAGATATGCCAGCAAATTAGAAAGTCAGTTGTAGAGGGTCACATGAAACATGGAAGTTTGAAGCTAACTTTTAAGTATTCCAATTCAGTGGCAGGGTTTGTGTGTGCAGTTTTCTGTGCATCACTACTTTGATGTGAAGCAGGCAATAACAGGGAGCACAGCATCTTTGTATTGGTCTCAACTTGCAAGTGTAAATGGGTATAGCTACAAGAACCATTTCATTTGGGTATACTGAGTAACTGCTCACTTTTGCTGGAAGATTCATGTTGAAACAGGAGCTGAGCACAGTATGTCAGAGTACGACTGACATTACAATATTTTTCCTTAGGAGGCTGGTGGCACAGTGAATGTGAGGAAACCAATCTGAATGGGAAATACGTTACACCAAGGTCAAGAGGAAGACTAGACAGAAGGAAAGGCTTATACTGGAAGCCTAAGAAAGGAAGATACTACTTGCTCAAGTCAACCAAAATAATGATACACCCAACAGATCTAAAGAGTTTTGACTTTACTCAACCCAATGTAATTTAATTCAAACATACACACTGAACATTACTACATCAAAGGAGTTCATGTTATGTTTAATAACAGAGGCATGTCTAAATCCATACACTGTATGGCGTATTCTCCAATACATAAACCCGAAGCACTTGTGATGGTCTTACAATAGGTTTGGTGAGTATTTCCATTCACTGGAGCCCCAGGGTCAATGTGCTGCAACTTTCATGGAGCTTTTACCTCTATCGGATGAAACTCTAATGCCTGGGAAGCAACCACCTACTCGAGTATTAGATATTATTGCTTGGAAGAATGGGTTTTCAGGCTGCTGCATTCATTTCTGGGTTTTGCAGAAGGGAACACACAAAGTGTTTCAGGAAATGAAGGGCTGGCAAAATGCTTTGGAGGACATTTAGATATAAATCTATAGGGAAGAAATCTTGTTTCAGAAAGTATCTAAATCTGATGTTTGGTTCATGTTATTGTGGAATGTTTCCATGAGCAAGTGAAAGATGGGCAATTCCCCATTTTAGGGTTCTGTGTATTTCCAGACAAGTTTTCAGTAGTGTAATTCAGGCCAATCTTCACTGCAGCACTGTATTGTGCAGCTATAGATGTGTACACACACAGAGCAATCTTTCAGATACCACACTTTGAAGAACTACTTAACAGCCAATCTTCAAAGCCTACTAAAATGAGTAAGAGATCTTTTCTTCTTGTCTGAAACGGAGTCAGAGCCATCCCTTTCTGATCTTTTAGCACACCTAACTAAGAAATAAAACAAAAGACCAAGTGAGCACACAACAAAACACTTTTCAAACAGAGAACAACTGCCTGTGGGGCAACTCCAATAGAGTCCATGCTACCAACCAACAAACCCTGGAAGCACAACCTACGTGACAGTGCTGGGATCCTGCTCCTGGAACATATTCACATTTATTTAACTTCAGCTGTAGAATACTATAAAGCAGAAGGACTGTTGACATGCTTGTGGATGGATGGCCATGGAACTGTTGACTGACAAAGACCTCAATTCTGCAGTTACATTGAGTCATATTGACTTGTATATCTTACCTAACCCTTGTACAGTATGGATTTTTTTTATCTCAACATTTGCAACCATATACAAAATGGTTTTAAACTGTAATTTAAGAGTGAAACAACTGTGAGTAGAACGTGCTAATTATAGGAAAACTGCAAAACTACTTTTACTTCTCATGGATTTAATATGAAGAAGAGATGACACAGTGCTGCTTTTTTGTACTGGTGTGTTGTAATGTTTAATTACCTGTCCAACCTGTAACAATGAATATAAATCAAAGAAATCAAAGAAAATAGAGAAATAAAACTTTTGAAAAGACATGAGATACAGAACCTGACTAAACTCTTTCTTGTAAGCTTTGCTTTACAAAAAACCGGTTTGTATTTATCTAACTTTTACAACAAGAAGCAACAGATTTGGTGAGTAAATTGATGAAATTACTCAGCTGAAGAAGACAATTCCACCCAGATGTGTAATGTCTTCAAAGATACTTTGAAAAAGCCTTCAATGAATAGTGCTACATAATGAAATCTGCTTCCTGCCTGGGCTTAGTTATAGAAAGGTGCAAAGATGCTTTAAAAATGCTAAGATGCTTTAGAAAAATTTCTTATCTTCCACATCTTCAGAAGATTTTTTTCAAGCATTGTAAATAAAGAAACTGCTTTTAAATCAAAAAGGAAATATGAACAAAGGGATTAGGCATTTTCTTCATTTCTAACCTTCTCTTTTAAAGAAACGAGTCACTGAAAGTATCAGAAAGTATTAAAACAGTAAGAGAATGACTAGCACACAGCCAAAGAACAAACCTCCACAAAACTGAAAAGAATACAGCTAAATTTCACTGTGAATGTGGGGAAATGGAGAAACCTCTTCCATGGTCTTGGTCACAGCCAAGTTTTAGGCAAATATATTTATTCCTTCCCATCTGTGTATTTTCTGCTGTGTCAGCGCAGACCCTTCTTGTGCCTCTGGCACAGCAGAGCAACTGATACAGCAAGTTTTGCAACAAACCTGATGATAAGGAAGGAATTTCCAGATTTGCCAGTCTCAGGCCCTGAAATGTGAAGGGTATCTCAAAATCCTGACCTGTATGTGGTGTTTGGAACGTAGACATCCCTAGCAGGGAACTCCAGGATTTCTCTTGTAGGTCTAACTCGGCTGTCTGGGTAAAGTTTGACTTGAAGCAACTCCGGAGTTAGACAGTAATGAGGATTCTCTGGAGCTGGAGAGATGTCTATCTTTAATTGAGCTGTAAGAAGAAAACGATTTCATTACAATAAATAGAATTCAGACCAAAAAAGCATATTCATGCCCTGTTCCTTTAGTTTAATATTCTATATATTGTTTTCATAAATAAATAAAATTATAAATTACAGCCAATTTGGATTTGTTAAAATCACAGTGAAAAATTGTATATTTAAAGTGTTAAAGTGAATCAAACTGGTACTTAGGGCAACTGGGATACCAGATAATGAGAACAAATGGAAAAGATGGATCTTAACAAGTCCCAGTTGCTGCTCTCATAGACAAGTTGGGGAAATACAGTCTAGATAATGCTACTGTGAGGCCCAACTACTGTTAAAAACAATAGAATCATAGAATTGTTTGGATTGGAAAGGACCTTAAGATCATTCAGTTCCAACCCCCTGCCATGGCCAGGGATGCCTCACACTAGACCATGTTGCCCAAGGCTCTGTCCAACCTGGCCTTGAACACTGCCAGGGATGGGGCAGCCACAACTTCTCTGGGCACCCTGTGCCAGTGCCTCACCACCCTCAGAGTAAAGAACTTCTTCCTTAGATCTAACCTGAACTCCCCCTGGTTTAGTTTGAACCCACCACCTTTTGTCTCATCAGTAATATTGCCTATCAAACTGTAGAGATACATCAGAAGTTGCTGAAAGCTGATCTGCACTGAGACTGCTGAGTATTTTCCTTGGCCAGTCAGGTGACAGCACTGACACCACATTTATTGTTGGTGGATGGCACTGAGGCTAAAATCATTGTAAAAAACTGGAGGCCAGAAGAGTAGGAGAAGTGGCATCAAACGACTAACGTGAAGCATACAGAAGAGCAAAGGATTTGCATTGAGAAGAAGACAAACATATAATTAGCATGCATCAGCTCTGTAGAAAAGGGCAGGGGGAGAGCAGTGACAGTAAACTAATGTCCCAGAAGAAAGCTACAACCATTCTAAGACACATTAGTGCAGTGCCATGTGTAAAACATTGCGAATTTGTCTGCTTTACTTAGCATGTGGGCTTCAGGGCAGTAGTGTGAACGGTTTAGAGCTTGAAGAAAAGCATGGACAGATTAGAGAAACTCTAGCAGAGGGTAACAGGCTATTTTAAAATCACAGCCTTTGAAGAAGGGCAAAAAAACCCGAGATGTGTTAGGCTACAAAAGAGAGGTGAATGAGCATGAACTAGTAACAGCATTCCAGCACTTGAAAGGTTGAGGTAACTGCCCTGAGGGCATGCCAGACCATCATCAGATGAATTTGCAGCAAGGTAATTTTGCATTAGGTTTTCTTAATACCCAACCTCACTCCAAGGACAGCTGAGTGCTGGGAGAGATGATGCGAGGAAGTGGTAGGATTGCTGTCACTGGAGACTTTTAAGAGCAGGTTAAGTAAATATTGTTAGAAATAGCACAGGTCAGGGCCCTGCTTCACTGCTGGTGTGCCAGCATTTCTATTTCCCTTTCTCAAACAGAGGTGGAGTCTGCTCCTATTAACCAAGTGGGAGCCGGGAAAGAGATCTCTCAGCTAGAGAGTGGTATTTTACTCAGTGGTATTTTACAAAGGCTCCTAAGACCCTGATGGGTTTAGGGCTTTGGAGCTTCTTGCATCCTCACCTCATAAATACTACTCTCAGTGTGACAGGAGTTGCATGTGCACACAGACCACTGAAAAACCTGCCAAAATGCCACCTTCAGTGCTTGTGGTCTACCAGGGACTGCTGTCAATGACTTTTCAGGGTTTTTTTTTCACCTGCTGATTTATAAGAACTGGGTGGCTACTGGGAAGGACTAACCAAACACCTTAATGCATGTGAGCCAGAAAGATCTCATTCAATACCTGTGATAGGTCTCAATCTCCGTAGCACTGACGATGGCCGCTTCATGTCAACAAGGAACTTGTACAGATCATCATCACTCAGGCGATCACCCTCCTGTGGTATGTCAGCAAGAAAACATTTATCTACACAACACTTCAGGATTGCGAGAGAATGAATAAACCATCTAATACTACAGTCTCTTTCCTCTGATACCAAAATGTACCTTGCCAGAACAAGGTGTTAACATTAGCATGCTAAATTACAGTTCATTTCTCCATCCTTTTCCCTTCCTTTTCCCCTTATTAATCATCATGACAGCTGCAGGAACTTCTAATTGAAAACCTTTTCTCTCCCCATCAATATTATCTTTTTCCAAACTGAAAACGGCTGTTAAAAGATTTCCCCCAAATATCCAATTTTTAGCAAGGATAATAGTTTGAAAAAGTATCCGTCATTCAAGTAGTGATCCTTATTCCTTCTCTGCCTTTTCTTGGGTATGAGTCTAAAAGAGCCTCACTTCACAGGAGAAGTGTTAAGAAATGGTGGGAAGCAGGAGAAGTCTGTTGTCAGCTTTCCTTGTACCACATGCTGGTAGCTCAGAGCTTTGTTAATTATAGAAAATGTACCTCTGCCACCCTATAACTATCCCAAAAGCAGAACATATCTGATCACAAAGGGAGTAAGTCACAATATGACAAAAAAGAAGCAAATGGAAGGAGAAAAGCACTCGGTACTCAGTGGAAGAAAAGGAAGGGAAGATAAATAAAAGAACCAAGCTTAAAATCTTCAACCAACATCGGGCAATTTTTAAAGGAAAACTAATAAAAGAAACTGAAAGCTGTCAAGTGAAAAAAACCTCAACAAAGGAAATAAAAGTATGCTTTTGTAAATCACTATTAACTTAGTGACCAGGTTTAAACTGGTGTGTATTACTTCTCACTTCCTACATTTTGGGTGCCTACATTTCAGAACTGGATTTTATTAACACCCCAAGTGAAAGGAGCTTCCTGTGCTACTGTCACTGATACCTCAGAGGTACCATTCACAGAGCTCAATTTCAGTCATACTGAGTTTCATGATAGCCCAGAGCACCAGAGGCATGAGTAACTCTCCACTTCCCTGGTTTGCACCAGTATAACTCAATGCCCTTGGTGACATTTCTCCTTGTTTACACTACTGTATTTAAGAGCAGACTTTGGATGGCTACCCACAGTAAAAGTGGCATGGAACCAAAACAATCAGAAAGGGAAAAAGAGGGAGTTCAACCAACTTTCAATATATAGAACCTAAATCTCTGTATTCCCAATGATTGAGAAATCAGTCCGAAAAGTAGCTGGTTGTACAACACTAAATCCCTTTTTAAACACAATGTCACAAAGGTGACATTGAAGTAACGATTTTCCTTAACCAGATGTGGCATTAAGCAAATCTTAGCAAAAATCAATGGACTGAAACCATTTTCTAAGCTTAACTAAAAATTTTATTATGTTTAATGGTGGTTTTTTAATGCTTCTCAGGAAGATCCTGACCTCTGGCTAAGAAGAGCTGCCACTCAGCAAAGCAGCATCAAAGTGACATGCTTTGCTTTCTCAGGCATCCCTGGATGTGGCCAGGGAACTGATGCCAAACCTCAAATCACATTGATGACCATGGTTTTGATGAAACTGCTGATGTTTCAATGGATTGTCTATCACCCAATGAAACCAAAGGAGTCCAATGACCATCATGATGAAGGCTATGCAACTCCTGGACTAGGAGAAATATCTGGAATACTTTTTGGCACATACTAACCCAAAGATGTTCTCCTCACGTTTGTGAACTTGCTTCTCTAAGCACTTTTCCAAATAGCATCTAACAAAAGGCCAGGCAGGGATTTTTCCATGTTAGAAAAAATCTGGAGCAAAATAAACCAGTGTTCTCCTGGAGAGACCCAGTTCTATTAGTTGGAGTGGTTAAGTCACTATGCCATAATGATGTTTTATCATTCAAGTCAAAACTAACTAATAATTCCAATTCCATAAAGTAATTATTCGCAGTAACCTTAATGAAAGAATCCACCAATGGACTCTGGACCCCTCAGAATTAAGCACAGGATATAACAAACCCACTGCATCCTGCTCAGAGACATCCTGTGGTCAGGGAACAGACACCCCATGCACTGAAAACATCACAAATTAATCACTCCAGTCTAAACTGACTTCACATGACCAAAACACTCCGTCCAAGGAGCGACTCCTTAATTAAACAGCTTCATACAATACCTGTTTAAAGAAGTTTGTCACTGTCAGAGTAGCTGGTCTAAAACTGCTCAGATTGCAAGCCTCATCCCCACTCGTGGTTCTCTCTAACGAACGCCTCCCGACAATACTGGAATTCCTCCTCTCTGACCACGATCCTTTACGTTCTTCAAGAAAGAAAAGCAAAAAGGGAGAGGAATTACAAAAAAAAAAAAAAGAAGAAAAGCAATATTCCAAGAGTGTACTTTTGTTCCAAGCAGGATTTTCTACACAGGAAAATAGGGCTGCATTCAGAAATTATGCAATAAGCGTGATAGAAGAGGTGGTTACGCTAAGACAATCACACTCCTGAGGCATCAGGAGGCTATGAAGCACAGCTGACTACTTCTGCTCCTCTCACAGCAACCTCACCCCAGTGCCTTACTGCTATTATAAAAGTCTTTATCGTGTGGAGATTTATGTGTTTCTCTTGCTCTGAAAGATGATGAAGTTGGCAGTTTTGGGGATGCTGAAGAGCAGTTTCAGATGAGCTATGTGCTTCACAAAGATTAATCCACTCCTTTGGAAAATGTTCATCAGCCTGTAACGCTCTCTCAGTCTTAGAAGCCTGGTTTTAAATAATATAACAGATGGTTTGCTTGTAAAATCCTTGAAAGATAAATCCATTTGTTATCATGGACTCTTTTATTTCAACCATGACCCAAGACTATCAGAAGGCTCAGGGCAAGGGGGAGCAAAGCACTAAAGAAGCAATGGCAGCTACAGGGTACGAATCAAGACTTCAGTAAACTCCGGATTTGTCCACATTCCCTCATAGAGATGTACTGTACCTCCTGTGCCAACTTCAACTTCCGTGGAGTCTCTCTCCAAGCTTCCAGCGCTGCTCACAATGTTCATTAAGTGAATGGCTGTCCAGGCAAACGGCATCCGATACTTGCCTAGTCTCTGGCAAAACTGTTCGGCCTGGCATTTCAGTTTTTCCAACTTCTCCTTGTTCTGTGAAGAGAATATTTAATCCAAGAGATTAAAAGGAGAGGAAGAGGAGCAAAGGTTCATATAGTAAAATCAGTAACAGCGGTATCTTTGCTACCTCGCAGTGATTTTGTGCTTCAATAGCACCTTCTAGAGGAGGATCACCACGTGCTGCGCAAACAGACTTGTGCTTCACAAAAACTGCCATCAGGCCAACAGTACCAGATGTGGGACAGCCTGACAGCCCTAAAGCATGCCCCTCGCTGCATGCTCCTCCTGAACAGCCTGTCTAATCCCAATGAGCCCAACTGCCCACTGCCCTTTCACAAAAAGCCGAATTTAACTCTATGAAGTCTGAAATGGTCTTTCTTAATGTGTTTTTAAGCCAGACAGCAGGCTGGGTGAAAACAAAGAGCACTCTGTTGCTCACACTCTTCGAGATCAGGACACGCTTATGCACTTTGCTGGGAAGGAGATCTTGACAAATCACCTTTTCACCCACATTCCAAGCATCCTGCAACTCCTATTCCAAAATTTCACTTAGGCACATGCCAACTTAGTGACCAAAGGAAATGTAGAGTTTTTACTTTATATACCTGAGGTGAAAACCATCCATTTTTCATATTGTGGTGGAGTGATACCAGGACAGAGAAAGACAAAAAAAGGTGAACGTCTTCAGCTAAAAAATATACTAGAACTTCAGGAAGGCAAAACTTTGTTAGAATTTGATTGAAACTAACAAATGAACATTCCAGCTCCTTTGAAAGAGCTGCAAGAGAAAACCTCTGATCATGAGAAGTGCTGCCATCTCTGTTTTGCCCTTCTCATCCTGTCCTCACTACTACCCTTTGATCTTCACTTGGCTCAATCCAACTGAACAAGAAATTAGGAGCCATTTCTGAGATTCGTAAGCACTGCTTCATACTGTATGTACTCATGATTTCCTTTACAAGCTTACCTGCACCTTACAAACTGGAGTTGTAAAACAATATACTGAGCTCAAGTTAGAGATTCTCCTTCTGACTGCTAGTAAAATCAGAGATTTGCTATATTATAACCACTGCTGTAACAGAGAAAGCACTACAGAAAAACAAATAGTAGGGGAAAAGACCATGGAAAGCCCATCATCCAGGTGCCACTGAATTCTGCAGGTGCTACCAGCACTCCTGAACCTACCAGCTACAATTCCCATCCAGACTCCAAAGTACTACGATGAGCAAATCGCTGCCAACTGCAGGGAATAAGACTCTCTCTGTAAGGAAACCTCTGCTTTTAGCTGGACAAGCAGACAGGATGCATTTAAACATGTGAAGGAAAGGCAAAGAATCAGTGCAATTGGGCAGGTATATCCCATCTGCTGCACTTGGGAATACCCAGGACTTTACTGCACAGGACAATGCCTAAACTTGATGGCAGGGATTAGAGAATGTTAATGAAAAACAAAACATTGAATTTATATACATATAAATTACTTTTACTGTCTGTAAAAAGAACTGCTGTTGAGTGTGGCCCTTCTTATAAATACTACTACAAATACTCAAAGAGAAAGAAAAATCAGCAGGAAAAAAGAACCAGAAATGCCCTGCAATTCAAAACCAGGCCTGATGGATAAGCATGGGAAATATGTTAACATATTTCATCCACTAGAAGAAGGCAGAGGTATTGTGATGGGGTTAAGCCACAGAAGCAATGGAAAAGTTGAGATTTTACTGCAGATCCACATCAAGGGCTACTCCACTTGACCCCAGCTATAAGCAGGCAGCTGATCCTTTGGGACAGGGGATCACAGATGACTGAACTTGATGGTAACCACACATCTCCCCTGTCAGCTACAAAAACTGATGACCTTTAACTAGTCTACCCCAACTAGGCATCAAGATTCAAGGGTCTTTGACTCCTTTTTGGCTTTTAGAATTTGACTAGATTCTTAATTAAAACTGGATTCTTTTAATGCCAGGAACAGTATGAATGGCTGTTACAGTCCAATGAGGAGGAAAATACTGTATGTTTAACTTGTTAATAACAAAATGCCTCAAGGCACTTGCAACAAACTGAATCAAAAAAGAAAGAAATAGATTCTTACCTTTGCTGCATCAGATTCTTTAAAAATCATATAAGGCTCTGCACACTCCCCAATATCTCCCTGCTGTAACACTTTCTCCAGCTGAGAAGGAAAAATGAACCATTACAAGGACATGCACCCAGCAAGAATTGTTAAATTCAACAAACACTTGGAAGCAAAAAACATTCTTTCTAAAGAGTTAAAGCTTGATTTGCCTTTGTGAGGGAGGGAACAAGCACTGCACTCGAGTTGTTAGAACCATTAAGCTTCCAGATCTCCAGCTATAACTGAATCACAAGCGTAAAATATAGGTTCAAAGGGAACATATACCACTCCACTTTGGTTTGATCTGTTCTAGAGCCACCTTCAGCTCATTTTTGAGGTCCTAAAGACAGCTTCACTAACGAACTGTCATCAGCATCATCTGTTCTTCTTTCTGTTCTCTGTATTAAGGGCCTGCTGCAGTAGCACAAACAGGTGACACAGACATGCTCAGCTAAAACAAGTGCTATTTTAAGTATTACATTATTTTTTATATTTTTTATTTTAATAAATGTATTTTATAAATTTAGACATTATTTTAAGTACTTATTTATTTAATTTTATTATTATTTATTTTTATTTTATTTAAATATTGTATTTTATGTTATAGTAAATAAAAGAATCAGTGTTTTCAAATCAAATAATGAAATAATCAAGTAGTTGAAGTCAGCCAAAGAGTAGATGTTTGCTTCTGAAGTAACCCAAAACTGCTTAACACCCAGTTTCTGACAGAAATACCTTCCCTATCACATCCATAAGACTGTTTCTTTCAGAAGCATCCTGGCCCTCCCGCCCACAGCCACTGCTCTGCACATGCTGTTCCTAGATTAGAACATCTTTAAACTTCTCCCATGCTTATAAAGCACCATTCATACTCTCTATTAGTAGAACTCCAAGAGGCTTCCATAATATAAGGAACTTTTCACCAAATCACCTGATGAGTTTATGCTGTCTGAAAAGTGGTTTCCCAATGAGTAAGACCCATGTGAGAATTCACCTGATAAGGCACATGATGCATCTTCTTTTTTATTCCTGACTAGATCCTTTTATCATCAAATCAATAAATTCCCTACGCCACCAGCTCCTCTTGGGATTAACAGCACTATTGTGCAGTCACAAGTGCTTTCAGCCACATCCCCATCTCATAAACACAGTGTTCTCTCTTCCTCGTGTCTTGTAAAACTCTCAGAAGAGTAAATATGCATGCACAAGTAGAACGTGATTTTTAGAAGGAGTTCAGAGTCATACCACAGACCGGAGATCAGAATATACTTCAGTTACTCAAAGCCTCGTTCTCCCTTGGGACTGTTTTGTCATGCCACAAAGCCTCAATTCATTATCAAAAGCTTATTCCTCATTTAAGAAGCAGTTCATGAAAGACTTGCACAAACCTCAGTCCCCAGGGTTCTCAAAACATAGCACTTAGGTAGCAGGCAATGTAACCACTGCCTGTGAACTGAAAGCACACATTGTACTCCCATTTTTTACAACAGGATGATATTTTATGCAGAGAGCAGACCAAAAACCCTGATTCAAATGCCAGTCTGAACTGGTAACATTTGTGCTCTCACTGAATCCAGTGAAAGAAGAGAAAATATCTTATCTTTGTATACTTTAATACAGGGATGACCAATGTGGCATTTTACTTCAGTTATGGTTCTCACCCTCTTAGCAATTTCAGTTCTTAAGACCTTTGAAAATCTGGCTTAAGGGCATAGATAATTTTAGAAATGAGACTAAGATCAATATGTATTTTTAAGTCACTAACTTATAGAATCACTGAACAGTCAGGGTTGGAAAGGACCTTAAGCTCATCCAGTTCCAACTCCTCTGCCATGGGCAGGGACACCTCCCACTAAACCATGCCACCCAAGGCTCTGTCCAACGTGGCCTTCCAACACCACCAGGGATGGAGCATTCACAACTTCCCTGGGCAACCCATTCCAGTGCCTCACCACCCTCACAGTAAAGACTATCTTCTTTATATCTAACCTGATCTTCCCCTGTTTAAGTTTGAAGCCATTACCCCTTGTCCTACCACTACAGTCCCTAATGAAGAGTCCCTCCCCAGCACCCTTGTAGGCCCCTTTCAGATACTGGAAGCTGCTAGGAGGTCTCCACGCAGCCTTCTCCAGGCTGTCTATCACTTTAAGGAGTCAGCACACTGTTTCGTACGAAAACCAAGGTCAATCCCCAAAAAGCTGCTCTCTGACAAGTGAATCTTTGTGCTCTTTTTAGTTCTTCAATAATACAACAATGCCTATCTCCACTGAACTGTTTCAAAGGAACTTAATGTACCAAGTGAGAACATCTGAAATGAAACAGAATTCTGCTCTCCAAATGTAAGTAAGAAGTAAACTCGTGAGCCAGACCTGTTTGTATCTTATTTTAAATTGAAAACAGAGACAATGATGGCTTTCATATCTTTGGTATTTCTTACCTTTATTACTAGAAAGACATCTTGAGAGGGGTAAGTGATAGAAAAGATGGCAGATCTGGCCAGCGTGGATATAGCAGCAGGGGGAACATGCGGACGGAGCATTCCCTTCATTTGCTCAGAGTTTAAATCGAAGTAGAAGTTTTCTGAAATCTAAGGAAGAAGTTGGGTAGTTTCAAGTTATACTTTTTCATTTTAGTAAACTCTTCATGAACACCGCAGACGACTTCAAAACCCAAGGTTAAAAAACTACCGACAGTGCCTCCTTTCAAACCATAAAAGGGGGAAAAAATGCCTTTTCATTAAGAAATCAAGGCAGGGCAGAGAGAAGAAAAGAAATGGAGCTAACAATACACACTACCTATAACATTCCCTCCTGCAAGGCATGTAGCTCCATCACAGGACCAGGAATTACAATTGCTATCTGAACTGAATGTATCAAAGTATCAAAAGAGAAAATCATCTTTCAGATCATTCACAGGAAGAACACCACATCCTGACAGACAAACTGAGCTTTCGACGTTGAAACACCAAATCCTTGACTGTACTAAGGCTTCAGAGCCAAAACGAATGTGAGCTGGTGTTATCAACACCAGAGGTCACTAAAGAACTTACAACGGCAGATGGGGGGGGGGGAATGGAGTAATGAGATGATAAAACTGGCTTATGAAATGTGATTTAAATATTAAACAAAGTTCACATAATATTCCACATACTCTCATCTACATAACTTAAACCGCAATGCATTAAATTCAAGTCTTAAAGAGATAAATGTCAAAATGCGTATTTTTAACGTTCTTCTCTCTACTGCTGCTAATATCTTGAATTACGAAAACTAAGAGACTCTTCAAATATTAAATACAGAACATAAATAGGCGAATAAATGTATTTTGCATTTCCTATAACTTAGATCTTAAACAGATCCCTTGGTTTTGTTTCGATTTTAGCAATTTTAGGGTGTATGGCTTCCTTGAGCATTACTCCAATGGTATTTGGACATACACCATGCTAAATCACGAAAAAGACATTAAGAAACTCACAAAGATTTAATCTAAATAAAACGCTTCAGTTACTGAATTTCTGTCTGGGAAAAGACTTCTGAAAGCCAAGATTGGCCAATATCTATATTCTGATTTCAGGCGCTCAGAAATATCATTAGAAATACTCTGATTTCTAAAAATATGAGCTAATGTGTTTAGAAAAGTGGTTATACTCCAACTGTTTTACTAAGCAGAGGAACACAGAAGGTGGCTCATGAAATGCCTCATCATTCTTCCAACCACTAGTATGCCATTGCCTTCATAAAGGTTTGTTTCCAGAATTAGTTCCTCCCTTTGTTCTTTACAGCTAACAGCTTTGAAACGCTTCAGTGGAAATGTATTTAGAAACTAATTAAAAACTTACCTTTTTCTTTTCTTTAACGTCATACAAAGCCAAACTTGCAAAAATGGGCTCGATTTCTATTTCAAATCTTGAAAGAAAGAAACAGATAAAATGAGTTGAACTGCATTTTGTAAGAAGGAATAACCCACCCTCTGCCCAAACCCTTCCTAGGTGATGGCTGACCATTGTTAAACCAAGATGTCAGCAAATGGCAGCAATAGCTGAGCCAACCTAAGGGCTTGCTCCTGCTGAAAGGGGAAAATCGCTCCCATTTTCCCCCCATTCCTCTCCTGTCCTGCTACCTCTACATTGCCTTGGCTCTCTTCCACTAGGACATGCATTGGTGCTCCCTGGACCTCCTAAAAGCCATTTCAACTCACTGACCCAACAGACAGGCTGGGATTATGGTCACAGGACATACAGCATACTTCTATAAATGCTTTTATCTTCTTCAAGTATTGTTTGAAAGCTAAGCAAAGCAACCTAATAGCTTCCTTAAAGGAAGAGGAATTATTATTGGGATACCTGGACCACTTAGCTCCTCT
>JANRGW010037565.1:0-11719 GCA_024733675.1 Psilopsiagon aymara
GTGTCCCTGCCCATGGCAGGGGGGTTGGAACTAGATGATCTTAAGGTCCTTTCGAACCCTAACTATTCTATGATTCTATGTTTCTATTAATTCAGCACTCATGTGCCTGAAAAATATTGCCTCTACCACTGCTTGAAGAAAAAAATTACTTGTAAAACTTGGAAAAATCCTGTGTAAAAACCAAAATATTGGTGAAAAAATTTCCTGTTAGAATTTCCCAGCTTTGAGTCATGACTGGGATCTTTGGGTAGGGGGAAACATCTGTAATGGACATTTCAAAAGACAAAATGAACTAACATTGCAATAGGATTCACTGATCATCGCAACAGATCCTAGTCCTAATTGCATTAGAGTACGTAGTGCCCTTTCTGAACATTTTCCTAGTAGAATGAAATGTTTACATGAGACTATAGGGTATTTAGTTAGCCTAATAATTTCGAAAGCAGCAGCTTATTGCTTTGTTCCCATATCCTGATTTAGATGACTTGCCAAGTAATCTGATACTCAGACTTATTCTTTAGAAGCTTGTTTGATGCTACCATAAAAATTATACATGCTGGGCCAAGTTCTTCAGCTCTTATTTGTGAATGCTCATAGCAATTCTAATGCAATGTCTGGTTTGTGTATAACTGCTGAAATGGGACCAATTTATCATCAGATTATTAGATAAATTATAAAAGGAAAAAATTAAAACCAAAGACAAGCATTTGCAAATCGCACCTAGGACAGCAGTTTTGCAGAGCTCTACTCATTGCAAGCAGCCCTGATGATTCCATTTGAACTCCTAGCAGTGTCTCAATGTAACCATGTGCCTAAGGCATTTCTGAACGTGGGTTGATCAATAAATTGCCATTCAAAACAACTACTATTACATGACAAACTTGCAGGAAAATCACAACTTAAATAGAAGAATACTTATAAGAGAAATGCTTATTTCTTTCAGTGCTAAATTGTTCAGAAGTAATTGAAAGATTCAGTGTTCTTTTTATGTTAAAAAATAAAAGTAGAAGTGCCTGTTTCAACAGGGGATGAAAATAGTTGCCTCAGTAGCGTTAATGCCAAACTTTTTACTAAACCCCCTCAAATACATAAAAGCATTACTTGGTCTTGTGCAAGGTATATATGTAAGAAAGAGTCAGAATTTTATTGATATCATATTTGACCACTGAATGTGGGAAGCCTACTATTCGCCTCCAATCCACAGCATGAAAATGAGAAAAACCACTGCTTTCACTAGCAAGTGACTGGGGACTTACTGTTTTAAAACATGATCAGATTAACATTTAGCCAAATATCTGTAACCATTCATGTTTACTCTTAGCTTTAGGTAGGTGAAAGATAATTGGAATTAACTCATGTCAGAATGAAAAACAGGTGAGTTAAATCACATCACTTGCTCAGGCTGAATAGCAGATCCTATTATTGCTAGAAATTTCATGAGCCCAGTACACAACTAACAGAGCCATGGAACTGCCAAATTTCTTAGTGTGTAGCTCAGGGTCCCACCAAGATTTACAGGTGAGACATCCTCTGCTCATATTATGTGCTAGTTTGACTCATATAAAGCAAGAAATCTGGGCTCAGGTGTATCCCTGTGCAGACAGGCTTGAACTTGGCTTACACTGATCATGGAAGATGATCTAACTACGGGGTGAAAGAGACAGAGGAGAGCAAGCAGAAAGAAAGATTATGCAGTATTAGCCCTGCCACTTCTTGGTTCATTGGAAAAGAAGTTACTACACTATTCCCAATGCTTGGAAGAAAGCCTCATTGCCTAAGGCCAGGAGAAAGGCCATGGTTATGAACACCAAATGGAGACAAACGTCAAGAATCCTGTGAGGAATAGGACTTAACCCACAGCCTTCGTATTAGCATTTCCTTCCTCAGCTTCTCTAGCTTCTTGTTTGGCATGCTGGTTTCTGCAAATCCCATTCCCAGACACTTTAGTCTTTTCTGTGTTTTATAAAGAACCTGCTTCTGCCCAATTCACAGCTGTGAGCTTCACTAAGAAAAACTGCCTCCAGCTAAATGCTGCAGCACTCAACATCCAAAGGCCCTTATGAATCAAGCCAGAATGTATCATTTTCAAACAGAAAATCAGAAGATACGTTCCTTCATACATATTGAATATCTATATGAATTCTGAAATTGAAATTCTACGATGTATTTCTTTCAGAAGAAACAGATGGTCATGAAATATTTTGTTTCCTGTGCACCTTAGTAAATAGACTAACCCATTCTATTTAAGCACCAAGTCTGCAGGAGCAGGGGGGTGTTTCTTTATTGCTTTTGTGATTTATTGCCAAACCCAGAACAAGGTACTTACTAATAATCCTAACACTAAGTAATATTTTGGGGGGAAGTAAAGCAGGAAAAGCCTATTCCTTCCCTTCCTTTCCCTTCCCTTCTCTTTCCCTCCTCTTTCCAGTCCCTTCTTTCTTCTTCACCTTTCCCCTTTTCACTGAAACTCAGAAAAAGCCCATGAAAATTCACTTCTGAGGTATTGCTTGATGGATGCTATACATTGAGTATCTCCTGCCTTTTCAATTATTTTGCATCTGAGGTTTGCTTGCGTGAGTTTGTACCCCGCTCTCTACAGTGTCATCAGTTTTTTGGGAGAGGTAAATAGTAGGCAGCTCTGTGTCTGTCACAATGGATCACAGGAGGTAGTGTATAAGAAAGAGGAAAATAGGAGCATGACACCAAATTACTAGGCCTGTGAAATGTAGCAGTAACATTTCAGAACAATATATTTCTTCTTTGAGGGGCAGAGAACAACCCTCCTGTAGTTCTTTTTCCAGTCGTCAGGTGTTGAAGTTTCCAATGAAACACACCACTTCAGGTTTCATTAGTCTGCTTCCAGTTTGTTTCTTGAAAGAAAATTGGTTGTTCAACTCAAACTGTTTTAATAGCAATTGTTTAACCAAGCTAAGTTCCAAGTGATTAACAGCCCTTACAGTGGAGCAACAAAGTCTGTATATTTAGAAAAAGATTATATTTACTCACTTAGAATAAACTCTGAAATATTTATAGCAAGGCATGAAACCATGGGTATGTGTCTCTTGAAAATCAAGATTTAACCCTTTAGCAAAAGTAATTGCTTTCCCACTATATTTCATTTGATACAAATAATTAATAGAAGTATTACATATCATGGTGACACTGTACATTATGTGTGGATTAGTTTTGCCAACTCTCAAAATGAAAGATTGGAAAGTACAAAATATGCCTTATGTATTAGAAACTATGAGTTTTTCTCAATAGAAAAGATCAGAATGCTTTTTTGAGCCATTAACATTTCAATTCAGTAAGACCAAGCATTCCATAAAACCCCATGGTCTATTGAAATATTTATGGAACTAAGGTTACTCTTCCCACCTGTGTCATAAAGAGTATTTATAACTAGAATTTCCCAGACATTTTTAGTTATGAGAGAGGTTCACCTTATTCATTCACTGAGGTCACGTTTAGAGACTTCCATCTTATTTCATAGCAAATTAACATTAGAGCTAGGCCTAGAAGAGAGATTCTCATTGCCTAAGACCATACTTAACATGTTCGCTCTTCCTACATAAAAGACAGGCAATTATGTTTACCACAGGTAAAAATGTATTGGAGTCAAGTTGTCTGCAGCCTTGGGCGTATAGGTAAATGAATACTATTAGCTCAATTTTATGGATTTGAAATATATGGCTCTTGACAAAATAAAGACCAGATTCTTTGGTTACACTGCATAAACCTTGTTACATGAATAGATACATTCTTTTTAGTGGGATTTAATGGTAAATCATTACCCATTGTGAAGAAAAGGGTAATGAGTACAGCAACCATCTGTCACAATTTCACTCCCCATAGCAGGAATTAGGCACAAAATTGAGTTAGTATTTTGATATTTCACATCACATACTTCTTAATTCTGGGCATACCACACAATTTTCCAAAAAAGTTTCCCATTAGCCAAAAAATTGTTGTGCCTTTCCTTACTTAAATTTAAAACATCATGCATAAAAAGAATCATACAATCATAGAATGGTTAGGATTGGTAAGGACCTTAGTATCATCTAGTTCCAACCCCTCTGCCATGGGCAGGAGCATCTCACACTAGACCATGTTGCCCAAGGCTCTGCCCAGCCTGGCCTTGAACGCTGCCAGGTCTGAGGCATTTACCACCCCTGTGCCAGTCTCCTTTTTTCCCTTTGTACTAGAAGTCATTTCAGGTTAAACTAAAAATAATTGACATCATAGAGCATAGGTTACACTATGATAAGGATCTTCAGCCTTCTGTTGTGGAGGGGCTGCAGGGGCTAAAGTAATGAGTTGGACTAAAGGTAAAGTATTGCTCATCTCATGACATCAAATGTTGTGAATCTGAGTTTAAAAAACCCCACGAAGACATAAAAGCCCTCCAAGAATCATCTTTGGTAACCTCTTGCTACTATTTTCCCTTCTTTCCCTGCCCTCTTTTGTGCATAGGAGATAGTCCTTCCTGCTTTTGAGATTTACTTGTGCCTGACGAACAGATCTGCTCTAACATGGCTCTGTTCTCCACCTCCATAGTTCAGTCAAAAGCAGAGCAGTCTGTAGGGGCTGTATCTGGGAAATGCACAACTTGGGACAGTAATGAACACTGGAGTGCTGCTCCTTCTCTTCCTTTGAATTGTCTCCCTGAGAGCACTTCTAGTTGCCAAGCGGAAGAAAGGAAGGATGGCTCCTCCTGCTTCCTCAGCAACCTAGATAACAGCTACTGTCCAGAAGACGGGCACCTGGGAAATGAAGGGGTTTCCCTCAAATAAGCCTAATATTCATCAAAAGGACAACATTTCTTTCATGGTAGTCACTAACTGCAGGATGAGCCTTTTTTCTCAAGAAAAATCCCAACCTTGGTGAAACTGAAATAGGTAACAGATCTTAAGGTGCAAATGTAGTTGTATAAAAGTTTCTTAAATACCTAGTTCTAGAGAATTAAGATTTAGAGACTTCATTTTTGGAAATGGGACCCATCTATGAAACCTGGATTCAGATTCAAAGCTGGGTGTCGGAATGCTGAAAGCCAAAGAGAGGTGTGTGGCTTGGGCTTGGGTGTCTGTATATTGAAAAGGTTCTCTTGGCCAGCAGCCATGTGAAAGATGGTCTGTCCCACCTTACCAAATGAGAGACCTGCTGTGCTAGTGAGTAATGTAATGAGCCTATAAACAGAGAGGCTTACAGAAATGAAATGGTCAGTTCAGGAAAAAAGGCAAAAAGGTAAAATTGCCACTTGATCCTATCAAAGATCAAAGAATTCCAGCAAATAGTGGAAAGTGTTGTGCTTTTGCACTTGTTAACTGATTGCACAAGAGGAAAGACAAAAGAGAAAAGCTTAGTCTAGGCATCTGCTTCTCTGAACTGTGACAAAGACACGAAGAGGCATTTACTTGTTATCATCAGCCCAGGGAGAGCCGTTCTGAGAATGGAAATGCTAATCATCAATCTCCCTGTGCATGCAATGTCTCTGTTTAATAGCTGATAGAGCGTCTCCAAAGGGGCTTTTTTTTGCTCTTTGTCTAAAATGACATATAATGGACCTGGACTTATCAGTGTCTCTAAATGCATTTTCTGTGCTTTATCCTTACTAAGGGATTTAGTCTGTTCTAATGAATATGTGCAGAATTGATTTCAAGCTTGGTATAATTTAATCCATCAATTTAACATTAAATTAATATGCGAAGGGGGTCTCTTTGTGGATGAAAAACAGAAGGGGAACATTCTTATTAATTTAAAATGGACTTGAGAAATGGAAAGAGGCTGCTGCTATTAGTATCTGCCACTGGGCTGAACCACTGCGTAGTGAGTTACCTTGTGTGAATACTGCAGCTGCTAGAGCTGTGGCGACTGAGGGACGCTGAGCACACACTGAGCCTGGAGATTGGGAGGTTGTCGTCAGCTCTGCACATATCAAGCTGCTGAGCGATGCCTTGCCAGGAGCTCTGATGGTTGAGGGCTCCTTGCCATCCTCCTACCAAAAATGGTTTTCTGTAGACTGGAACTCCCCAGACAATTTTTCACGCACGAGATGATTCCAAACCAAAGCCGTGTCCCAAGCACCACTGAATATTTGGGGCTCTGATCAGATTTCACAGCTGACTTCTCATTCCTCTATGAGTTCTACATAGGGGATACCTAGAATGGGATGTTAACAGATTAATCAAGCAACACATTTTTAAATGGCTCTCTTAACTCATCTATGATGATCTAACAGAACTCACAAAGATAGCACATAGCAACAAATAACATTTAAAGATTTTTAACAAGGAGATGCAAGAAGGGCACCAAGAGCTTAAGCAAATTTATCCAGAGCAGCATTCATTTAAAAATCTTTATCAAAGGAACATTTAAATCAGTCCTTTGTTTTCCCTGCAATAAAGTCAGACTTGCAGGCCTGATAACTGATCTATCTGGATTTCTTTTTTTAAGCAGCAGTACAATACTAGGAATGCTGAGGACTGGGAGGAAGCTGCATTCCAGCTGCTGCTGAGAATGCCAAGGAATCCAGGGGGGTTCCTTAGTTCCACTTTGCACAACTCCTGGAAACCATGTGCTCCAGACTTGATGAATCTGTGGATATTTTTTAAAGTTGCTGTTAGTGTCCTCTGGGATAGAGAAGAAAGTTGTTCACTGTCATTATATATCATCTGCCTCTTGCTCCCAAGAGCAGAGGTTCCCAAGTGCGGGAAGGTAGCAACAGAAACCTACTGGGGCTGGTCCAGGGGACCCAGAAATGACAACCTGACACATGACAAGGGGGGAATCAGTGGCTTAGAACAGCTTTCACATGAAGGGAGACAAGAATAAACTAGGAATCCTCAGCTTGGACAACAGAAGACATAATAAAGCATAGTGGGGAAAATATGGTTTTATCATATCCAGAGAACCTGATGACAACAAAACTAAGTTATCAGGAAGAATTCAAAGCAAAGGAAAGTTTCTTTAATAACACATAATTAAATTTTAGAATGCATTGCTGTAGGGGATTGTAGAAGACAAAACTTGAGTTCAGGAACAGAGTAGAAAGATTAGTGAACTGATTTGTGAATATGAATATTTTAACCAGAGTTGGCTGCTCAGGTAAAAATGATACCATACAAGTATCAAGGATACTGTTACACTTTGTTCAAGAAATGCATCTTTTTTTATATCAAATCATCAGGGTTTTTTTTTTGCCTACTTGGCATCTGCTGATATGCAGCAGAAATATGAGTACTTGATAAAGAAGGAACGCATAGCACAGGGTGGGAACACACTGATAAGTAACATGATAACCCAGTTAGAACGACTGGATGGTCTTTACATCTCTCCTGGCTATATATATATATGACCAATAATATATGGCCAATTTCTCTTGCAGTATTATCATGCTAACTCATTAAGCTGTAATGAGACTGATCTGCATCACATGCAAATCAAGAGGATACTTTCTCATGAAGTGATTTAATGTAATTTAATAATTTTATTTGATCAGGTACACATCAGATCAGAAAAGTATCCATCAGAGAGCACCAATGAAAGCAAATATTGGAAAGATTACTACAGTGGAATAGATATTGCCTCACCAAATAGGCAGTACACATAATAAAACTGTGGACAGCAGAACAAAGTTAATGGTCTTTGGGTCTGTTAGCTTTAGCTACATGCTAAAAGTGAGATGGGTCTTCATCATAGCTTTAGTATGTAGCTCATCAGCTGAAACACCATCTGCCCATAGGATATTGCGTGAGACATGCAAAATCAGGAATGAGAAAAAGAAACGGGTTGAGAAAGATTTTCCCCTGCCTACATCTCTATACAATCCTTAATGCTTTGGCAAGACGCCATCATGACCAATCCTCCTTGGAAAGGGCAGATCCTTTGGCAGAGTCTTGTACCCCTGGAGGAGGAGCCTGCTTCAGCAGTTCTAAGCAGGCTGATGCAGACCACTGTCCCTTCCCTCCCTCCCCACCACAGCTGGTACCCACTTTCATCTCAACCCTGCAGCTCCAGTACTACTGGAGGCTAAAAAAGTGTTTGATGCTAGCAGGCTTTCCTTTTTGTGTGTTTTCTTCTGAATTTCCTCTCCACCGCATTTCAATGCATGCATAAATGTGGCAAGAAGAGGAAAGGTTCATCTGCCTTGCAGAATTAGTTACAGAAAATGTCTCTGGAAGAAAATTATAGCCAATTAACAGACCTTTTACAGCTCTAAATATATTCACTGGTTCCTTGCAAAAAAGCTCATTATGCCTCATCGCCTGGTGTGTGCTTATGTCATTGTAAAATTCTTCTCATGATGCAATCACTCAAGAGCTGCCATCACTAGCACACTAACTGCACTCAGTCTGGCCCATGACTTGCTGTCATTATTGCCACTCAGCTCACTTTCATCTTTAATCCTCAGCAGAAGTGGCAGTGCCTTGTCTGCAGACTTGTGAGGTCACTAAAAAAACCCTGTTGAGAGTCATCCCCCATCCAGCCTCTGCAGCCCACTCTTGAACACAGCGAACCTCTTCATGGATTGTGGCAAGGCGCAGAGCCCAGTCATATCTCTCCCAGTACCTGTCGTGATCCCGTGAAATGTCCCTGGGAAGACAGTAGTGGTGATTCTGAGGATGGAGGCTGGGGAAGCAGAAAAGAGGCACATGGGCCACTTTCTCAAGTGTCAGTTTTGGCTGAATGGAACTTATGAGGGAATAACATTTTCTGTGGCCAGAGGGATGACTTGAGGGACAGACACATCACAGAAGCTTGATTTTCATGGGAAAGAACTAAAACCCACACAAGCTGTCCTGGCTCATGAGTGATACTGCTATACCTTTAATGAATTCTTGAGTATTAATTACAAATAGAGGATAGTTCAGACTTTTTCCCACTCTGGAATGATAGAAAACTTTACTCTATATTTGTCCTGAAAACCTACATACTTAACAATGCTGTTATTTCTATTTTTACCTATTCCTTTTCCATGAAAGTAATTTTTTCACCATCTTCTCCCTGTGGCTCAGAAATGAATGAATTCTACTTTCACAGATAGACCTGTGCAGAAAAGATTTATTTAAATGTTTTTTAAGAGGACAACAGCATGGCATGGGGATCATGGTATGGATGTTTTTTAAGAGGATGACAAGCATGGCATGGTGATCATGGGATGGGCAAGAGATGATGAAACATCATCTGGAGAATAACTTGTAAGATTCTTGTTTGAACTGTAAAGGTGTGCAGTAGCTGCTGAGCACACTGGGAGAGGAACCTACTGGCACTTGCTTGTATTTGAGGGATGAGATTGTGTTTTAAACTAGGTGACTAAAGAAACAAATAAAATGGAACTGATGGAGGTCTGTTAAATACTTGATCTCCTGAAGCATTACTTATGATAGAAATTTTCTCAGGATGCCGAAAGTGACTGTTGAAGAATTTACCATGGAACTGTAAGTCGTACCACAGATTTATTGCAAGCCATAGCACAGCTCCACCTGTAGCTGCTGTGGTGAAACAGTTGGACTATTACCTGTGGTGTGAGGGCACTGGGTGAAAAATATAGCTGAAAGCAATCAACAGTAGCTAGCGAGACACATGGTGGGCTTCTGTTACTCATGTAGGCAATATTTGACATATTATGTCCCAACTGTGACCATTATCCCAAGATAAATGTCAAATTAGAGAGACCACATAGCTGTAGAAGATTTGATATAGTGTAAAAAGTGTCACTGAGTGCCTGCTCAAGAGTGCGGCATGTGGTGGATGCTATGGGGAAAAGCAGTTGACAGGCATATGCTGATGTGGCTTATTTCAAATTTCACTTCACCATTGGTTGGAAACCATTTTAACCTGAGAAGATTCATATGGTTGAAGAACTGCAGTAAAAGTCCCCTTTGTAAAAAACACTTGATACGTTGTCAAGAAGCCACCAGCCTAAGGTAGGTGGCTGTGGGTCCACTGGTTTTGACTTCATTAACAGCCAGATCTCAGGAGGCTGGCTGAAAGCTGGCCAGTCCCGCATACCAACTGGAAACATCACCAACTTGCTCAGTGCAGCCACAGGGCTGGTCGCTTCCAGTGACACTTGACTCTTTGCAGTGTGGTGCCCATTGATAAGAGGCAGGGCTGCCAGATGAATGCTGGTGAAGTGGCATCATACCCTTCCTTAACAAGTGACAAAATAGGAAGGGATGATTGATGCACTTCCTCACAGACTGGTTTTAGAGCCTTTTTTTTTTTCTTTGGTTTAAACAGTCAAAGAACTATCTGAGAGGATGCACATGGTGATACAGGTGACACATCTACCAGCAAAATAAGTCTGGAGCTCAAATATTCCATTTGGAGGGGATGAGACAAGGCAGCCTGGGGACACAGGTTGAGTGGTGCAGAGAGTTTTGGGATGGGGAGAAAAGAAGTTCACAGGATGCTAAGAAGTACTGAGGAAAGTAATGGTTCAGGGAAGGAAGCATTGAATGAGAATGAGAATTTATTTAGAAACCTAAATTATTAGATTAGATAAAAGTATCAGGTGTTTTATGTGCCTCTATTTTATTAAGCTTTTAAGATATACTTAGATTTTTAACTTTTTTCTGCAGCGAGGAAGGCTGGAAACAATCACCTTCATTTCCATCTCTCCTAGAAGGGAAGATTTCATATCTATCTTCAGCCTCTGCAAGGTGAATCATTAAAATTAAAACCATAATTGAATACAAAGGAAAATCACAAGTTTGCAGTGCTGACTTTCAGACTAGGAGAGCCAATACCTACACAGATTTCCTCTTTGACCTTTCAGCAAATAATCTAGCCACGTCAGACGAAAAGCTGGCAGAAAACCGATGGTCACTGAAAGAGTCCTCCATGCTGCAGACAACTACAGCAAATACCTTTATTGACACTTACTTCGGACTCTATTTTAACATCACCTAGGTGCTTTGCCCTCCACAACTCCTATTAGAGGTCTGTTCCAGAACCTCTCTTCTCTGGTACTTATGTTCTCTGGTACTTTTTCTAATTACCAGTCTAATTTTATTCATGGCTGCTTTATACAAATTTGTTCTCTGCTAACATTATCTTTTTCTTAAATAGCTCATTTCCTTCTGTGGCATACAGCCACCTGCTGGATTTATACAGTACAGTCTGAACTCTTCTTACCTTTCATTTTTCCAGGCTAAACAAGGCAACTTTTATGTTTCCTCTTGTACTCAAGGCTATCTGCTCATTTAGCCACCTTTCTTGATCTTTTTTGCATATATTTCTTTTATTTTTCTTTCTTTTTTTTTTTTTTTTAATATAATGAGTGGCAAGAAGTGCGTGTAATGATTTATGGAGGGTCTCACCAGGGCCTTATATAAAGCATTTGTATTTCAGTCTGTATTGAAAATATTTTGTTTGGCAAATTATCTTTTTTTTTTAGTATCCCCGATCATCTCATGATTCTGTGAATCCTGGTTTTAGTACTACAATCAAAGTCCCCTAAAGTTACAAAGCTGTGTTATGACAATACTAGTGTTATCCTTAAAAATAGTTCAGTTCTAAAAATCCATCATTCTGTACATTCAGGTGGTTACAGTGCTGATATATATACTGGTGAAAGAGACCTAGAAACTTAAAATATTAATCTATTTATAAGGTCTGTGATACAGAATCTTTTAAGTGTGGTGTTCAAGGCCGGGTTGGACAGAGCCTTGGGTGATATGGTTTAGTGGGAGGTGTCCCTGCCCATGGCAGGGGG
>JANRGW010037567.1:0-23347 GCA_024733675.1 Psilopsiagon aymara
AGTGTTCAAGGCCAGGTTGGACATAGCCTTGGGTGACATGGTTTAGTGTGAGGTGTCCCTGCCCATGGCAGGGGGGTCGGCACTAAATGATCTTAAGGTCCTTTCCAACCCTGACTATTCTATGATTCTATGAAGTAGCAGGGTCATCATCTTCAGAGTAGCTGGGCTCCCCGAAGTGATGTGTGAACCACAGAAAACCCACCAGTGAGCAGCACTTGCTTGCCTGGCAAGGCTGGGCAGACTCAGAGACAATAGCTCAGGGTCTCAGGAGGTGTAGTGGCTGAGAGCTTGAACTGAGCTCCAGTCAGAGGGCGGTGCCAGATATGACAAGTAGTGTCCTAGCAAAATTCCGTGAGCTACTGAGATGAAAGTACTGCCAGAATACTCTGTGCAATTGTGTTGTCCTCATACTTCACAAGTATGCTGACTATCTGGGAAGAGCACTGAAGAAAACTACAAGGCTCTTTCCTATTAGTGTATCATAGTCTGTCTTGCAAGGTGAGAGAAAATAAAATCTGTTTTACTGCAGAGAACAGGTAAAAGTGGACATAGTGCCTATGCAGCAAGAAGCTGTCTCACAGTAGAAGTGTGATAAATTTAGGAGATAAGCTGGGAATGAAGGATTGGAAGCTGAAGCTTGGGAATGGCAGACTGAAGTGCAAGTTTCTAGAAGTGAGGGCATCAGGTGGAGAAACAACTTATTTATCCTTTAAAAAAATTATGTATTTTCATAGTAAAGACTTCGATTATGAAATCATGCAACATTTCTTATCCTATCATTGTTTTTTTCCCCAAGGCTCTAAGAGTAAAGCCTGCAGTTCCTATTTTCCTGCCCATTAACATGAAATGATGCAAAGAAATCATACACTCTTCTTGATTTGTGATCATTTCATAAGCCTTTTTGGGAATTTATGCAAATTATTTCTTCAGGTATCGTGTACTAGTGCATAACTCATCTCTCCAAAACAGGAGTAAATTAAAGCTAGTGCAGTTATATCCTTTGTTTTTCTCATGATTACAAACCTAAACTTTTCTCATTTGTTTTCAGTGTAGTGACTGTGCAGAAAATTGTAATAATTGTGTTCACTAAAGTGATTTAATTGCAATGGTTTTCATTGTAGATGTAATTGCCATTGCATTTCTGTTTTCAAATTGCTCAGATGCACAATCTTTATGTTGATTCTTTGCCTCTTTGTATTGTGTTTTTCCAGCAATATGGTGAGGGTACTCTTTTAAAAGTAAATATTAGGGAAAAGCTCATGTATGTGAAGCAGCTTCTCCTTTTTACTGATTAAGGGCATGTGTAAGTTCAGCATGTTTCCATCTTTTGCTGTATGAACAGGATAGGATGTTCTTCCATGAAGGACTTGTTGGCAGCTGTTGCTTCTGGTTAGATCCACGTGCTTTGTGTGATACTGTACTTGTGTAATTTACATCTTGGGAGAAGAGGGTCTCACATTTAAGTATGCAGTGATTCATGCCCAAATGAGAAGAGACTTTTTCAGGGAAAAGTGATGCTCTCTTCCATTGTTTTGTGGTGGTTTTGCAACCTATTTTTACCATCTTTAAAACTTTTCTGGCACAAAGCTTATCTGCCAGCAATTTTCAGTCCTTGACCCTATTATTTCTTTCTTAGATTTACTGTAAGTTTTCTATGATTTGTATTCCCAGCCTCTGCCTGCTAAGATGAATTCTAGTGTTCCACAAGCTCCAGCATTAGCATTTTTTATAAAAATGTGGGACTCTGCAATAAACTTGTCCCTTCTGCCTTACGGCAAATATTTATCCCAATTCTCTTCATAAAAGTTCTGAGTCATTTCTAGTTCAGTGCTTACAAAAATTCCACTGGAAAAACACACATACACAAACAAGGTAAACAACAAGAAGAAATCCTTCCAAAGGATTATAAGAAAGATGTTTATTCCTAACTAAAAATCAGTTTATGTATAACACAATTAAATTATTAATAATGGTAATTATGTACTTCAGAAGAAAAGGCAACTAAATCACCTAACAGTTTTGAAATATTTGTTGTTCCTGGCCTTTGCTAATGTCCCTCTGATGTATTGGAAGGAAGCAATATACTTTTGCAATTTCTGCATATGCTAATTGCCCTGGGATTTTTGTTTTTGTTATGCATTTAGACATTGTCTAAATCAGGGATATAACCAGGGATTTTTCTCTTGCCTTCCTTGATTTGCAGTGCTTGGAAATCTGCAGTGAGAAGTTGTGCAGATCCTGCTGATTCACTCTGGCAAATGCTAATAGTTAACTACATCCTGTCTGCAAGAATGTGGGATGGTCTCAGCAGGATGCAAGCAAATTAAATTAGGTATGGCCAAGCTTAGATAAAGAGACACTTTTTTCTTCTATTTTAAACACCAGAAGAAGCACAACAAATATGAAGGCTTTTTATATTGAATGTGTTAAGGGCAGGTTCAGTAGTACACATGTTGGTGGGACTCTTCATATCTAGATTAAAAGGAAAAAAGTACATTACTTAGGGATATCCGAATCTCATTGATGACAATACTACTGCATCCATTAAAGCCAGTGTTTTAGCCTTATGCTCAATAGGAGTACCCATGCAGAGTTATGCATTTTCTTGT
This sequence comes from Psilopsiagon aymara, assembly GCA_024733675.1. Classification (NCBI taxonomy): domain Eukaryota; kingdom Metazoa; phylum Chordata; class Aves; order Psittaciformes; family Psittacidae; genus Psilopsiagon; species Psilopsiagon aymara. Next base: position 2,610 of record JANRGW010037567.1, read on the forward strand.
AATGATCATCTGAAAGAACATTATCTGCTAATTCACAACTGGTAATATCATTGCAATTGGCAGTTAACTGCCATGGTGCTATTCAAGAGCGGCTATATAAGAAGCCAAATCGGAACATCAGATCTCTGTGTTCTTTCCCACTGGAGCAGGTGGTAGAGCTTTTAAATATTTATTATTCTTAATAGACGCAAAAGTCTGAAGATGAGCTAGGTATTGGCCCAGATAGTAGATCACTGCATAGCATTCCCTGCCCAGCTTCTCTGCGTCATGTTTCTGTGCTGCACAGGCAGGAATTTTTAAATGAGATGTTTGCAATTCAGCATCGAGGCTCCACTGCGCTGCCAACCTGTTAAAAATATAATGGCAAGGAAGTGAAATTTCCTGTGACTGTTTGTGAATTCTGGGGTATAAATCAGTTTACATTTACAGTCATGATGGAGTGCTTGACTTGTTGATTGGCAGGAAAGGAAAAATATATGTGCCCCTCAAAATATCCATTCCATGCACTTAAGTTTAAAATTCGGTGTGTTGTTGCCCAGTGATGATTTCATCTTTATTGCAGGGAAACAGTGAAGTCATTTTACCCAGTTTAGCTATGGCCTTCCCAGATGGGTCATGAAAACACCTCTACAGTAGCAGCCATTTGAAAATATTATCTCTTTTCCCCATCCCAAAATGTTACGGAGGATTTACTGGATAGTTTTATTTGCTTCAGCAAATACCTGCTGCACTTAAGCCATAAGACACTAAAGAAATACTGCAGTAGAGCCCTTTTTATATCGCCAAGAATATAGTTGCATTGTCAGTTACTCCTGAAGCAGTCCTGGGAAGTTTATGGCAGGGTTGGGAATTGTACAAGAATCACAGTTTTGGGATTAATTTATCTTTTAAATCCCAACAGAGAAGGACATGGACCTGTTGGAGCAAGTCCGGAGGAGGGCCACAAAGACGACCAGAGGGCTGGAGCACTTCTGCCATGGAAACAAGGTGAGAGAGTTTGACTTGTTCTGTCTGGAGAAGGATCAGGTAGACCTTAGAACAGCCTTCCAGTGCCTAAAGGGGGCCTGCAGGAAAGCTGAGAGAGACATTTTACATGGGCGGGTAGTGGCAGGACAAAGAGGAATGGCTTTAAACTGAAAGAGGGGAGATTTAGGTTAATATAAGGAAGAAGATCTTCCCTGTGAGGGTGCTGAGGCCCTGGCACAGGTTGCCCAGAGAAGCTGTGGCTGCCCCACCCCTGGCAGTGCTCAAGGCCAGGTTGGACTGGGCTTTGAACAACCTGGTCTAGCAGAAGGTGTCTCTGCCCATGGTAAGGGGTTGGAAACAGGTGATCTTTAAGGTCTCTCCCAACCTAAACCATTCCATGATCCTATGATTTTCTTAAACCAAAAAGGGATTAAAATGTGTTGCGCTCTTTTTTGGTACAAAGAGAAAAGAATTCATTTCCAGAGGGGTTACTGCTGATTTTCTAAGGAATTACTGCGTAGGTGTTGCAGTATATGATGGCTACACAGCCAGCAGTGGATTTTGGAATAGCTTTGATCCTTTTGCAATATCTCTGGGACTGTAGAGGAGGGTTTGCTGGATGATAGCACTTCTGTTCTTTGAAATAGACTGATTTTTGAAATAGTTCAGAATGTATTTTCTTCCCAGCATGTATCAGAAGAGAGCTGCCTGTAACTCAGTGGTTAGCACACTCAGGAATGTTTGGAGAGATCTGCATTCCAGTCTATTCTGAATCACGTTGCTGTGTGAATGCCTACTGTGAAACCTTTTCCCCCTTCCTTTAGGTTCACAAGAAAAGAATGTATTATTTGGGGAAAGAATCATTTAATTAAACCTGATCTTTCCCTGTTAAAGTTGGCTTTTTAGGCAGTTGCCAATTTTTTTTTTTTTTTTTTTCATAGAAGAAATTCCAGCCCATTCTAGTGCAAAGAAATTAAAGGCTTTGCAAGTTGGTTTCATAGAGCCTGATAATTTGGTCTGTACTTTAAAACCCCGTCTCTTCAATTCATGTGAATATATACAGAAGAACAGCCACATTCTAAAGCAAAATTCTGTAATAAAGGTATGTGTGGCAGGAGGCGGATCATTGTCACTGATCTTTTTGTCTCTTTTTATTTTGTTGTCACCCTTTTTTCTGCTATAGCAACAGTGCTGAGTGTTGACGCCATAGCAAGTTGAAGACATGTTAGGGACATTAACTTGGATTCAATGCATCTTCATTTCCTGTAGAAAAATGTTTCGTTACCTGAGAACACTTTCGTAACCTACTCGCGAAGTTACATTTTACCTATGTATCTTTTCTATAGGTGTCATTTTATTATAATATTTACATTACATTTACATGTTCATCTAGCTTTCATCTTCTGTTTTCAGATGCCACTTGTTAATATTTCAGGTGCAAAAAGTCCCTTCAGATTGGAATACCTCACACCCGGGCTGAGGAAAAGCAGTGTCACATCTTTCGTAAGTCTCAGGCATTCTTTTCTGGGATAGTCTGCCAGAAGCGGTGGGCCCTGCAGTTTCCATCTATCATTTCTTTTGTTTCCTTATTAAACAGCCTGTCTTTACCTAATAAATTGAAACATATCTACATTTCCATCATGGGTAATAGCCCTGATGTGGTCTATGTCACTGAAACCTGGCAGAGTGAAAATATTGTCCTCCCCCCCAGTTTTGACTCTATCATCAAGTTTGCATTATATCAGGTCATCCAGGAGCTACTGCAGTAATCCTTCACTCTTATTCTAGCTGTCCACTAGTGGCCTCTTATGTTTCATCAAGTGAAACACTGAAATAACAAGTTGTGTGTATTTATAGCCTCATTGCTGATTAAATATAGTAGCTAGTTTGTGAAGTGGCTGTTGGGAAATATGAACTTCAATCTGAGCTCATTTTCCCCCTATAGCTAGGATAACAAAGGAAACGAGATAATCCTAGAAGTGTTGTCCACAATTGGATCTAATAAGGAACAGAAGGTACAGCTATTTGACTGTATTAATTAGCTCTTCTTCAGATCTACACATCTGTCAACTGGTAATGGCAGCAGCTTCTCACTTTATTACCTCAAGAAGGTATCTTTAAGTAACATATTTCTTTTTTAATGTCAGTTTCATTTTTGTACTGACCCTTTGCATGGATTAATATGTAGCAAATGACTTCTCATTAATCTATGAAATTGGAATTTATCCCCCTCCCCAGCAAATAAACAAGTAAGAAAAATAAATGGAAAAACCATCAGAACCTTTTCTGCCAGTAAAGATAGTGCCCCATAAAAGGAAATTTTACTAGGTACCAGTCATCAGTCTGCACAAGACATCTGTCTCGTTCATTTGGAGGTATATCTATGTTATTCACACATTGTCCTTTGGCCTTGTTTTCTTAGTTCTTTAGCTAAAAGTCAAGCTAAACTCAATGGATACAGCAGATGCTAAAATGCCTTTGTGAATCCTTTGTCAGAGCCATCAACTTACAGCAACAGAAGGACATCCATGTTTTTAATGAACAAAAGCCAGTGCTAATACTGTGTCCCTTCTGATATTAGGGTGTGTTGTGACTGTAGGGAGGATTACCTAGTTGCTGCCTCCCAGTGAGAGTATTTGGAGTGAATTACCCTGCATATTCCTTTCTGTCTAGGAAGCTGGTGTGATGATGCCCCAGGGTGTTTCACAGGGGTTTCTTGGACAATCTGTCCACTCCTGCTCAAGGAGAAGGTGCTCAGTTCCATCTCACAGTGAGAACATTCATAATGAGAACAATTGGCCATTGGAATAATCTCCCCAGGGAAGTGATAGATTCCACAGTGTTGGATACTTTTCATATTGAGCTGGACAGGGTGCTGGGGCATCTTGTCTAGACTGTCCTTTTTCCGAGAAAGTTTAAACCACACAATCCTTGAGGTCCCTTCCAACTTGATATTCTATGATCCTATGATCTATTTTTTATCGCTTGCTGACATTAATATTACACCTCGTGCTTTTCTGATGAAAACTTAGGTTTCCCAAAAGCTGTTCTTTATCTGAAGGCTATTTGTATCTTGCCAAGAAAAGTGCCTGGCTGCGGAAGGCCATTTCCCACTAGAGGCTGTGACAGCGATCTCTGTAATCACTTCGCAGACTTGTTTCAGGCCTCAGTAAAGCATTAGTTGTCCTTGTTTATTTTTTCCCCAGTTAGCATTTTCTGTCACTGCTTTATATTATCATGATGCCCATGGTAATTTTGGGCCTAAGGTAGGAGTGGGTGGCTTTCCATTTTTCATCCCTGAAGAAATGCTCAGCATCATTGGTGGGTGGTTCTATGCCCTTCTCCAGAGGTCTCTTTTGGTTTAGGTACCTACTTCAGATGACAGTTTTCTCTTTGCATGTCTCCTCAAGAGATTTTGAAGGAAGTAGTCTGATGTGGCTTTACCTCTGCATTTTCCTTCTGTTTGTGGTGAGAAGTAAGAAATGATCACCTCATAAGAAAACATGAGGTCCTGTTTTAATGTTTGGCACATATTGTTCATTTAATTATTGCATGACTACTGTGTGGCAGCAGTGTAGGAGTAATACAGCTGCACATTGCTGTTTCAGGTTCCCTTTTTTATGGTCTCTCAGAAGCAGATCACCAGCCCCCATCTCCAGCCCTTCTTTTTGCTAGCAGGTTTAAAACCTGCCCTGCCTCAAAACGCGTAGCATGGCCAGTCCACTGCAGATCTAAGAGTGCTTGCTTCAGTTTCCAGAACTGTAGTGATAAACAGGCAGCCTCTTGATTTGGTTCTCAAGTTTTGAAACCTTTTGTTTCCTGGAAGCTTTTTAATACTCCTGTTAAATACAAAGTAAACCTGAGGGGTGCTTGAACCCCTTTTTGAGAGTGTTGTTTTGAGTACCAGTTACCTTGGCCTGCCTGACATTCCACTGCAGTTGAAACAGTTCTACAATCTTACTGCTTTAGCAAGTTGGTGCTATGTTTTTTTTTAATGAAAAGAAGATGCAAAACCTCTATATGGCACGGCATGAATAGTTTTCAAGGACAGGCTTCTTTGTTGTTAGGCTTTCTTTTTCTGATCAACAAATACTATTTTTTTGGATCTCATCAACCTGAAGATACAAAAGGTTGGGATGAACTTTCTGAGAACTGATGAAGCATTGTAACAAATGCAAATGAAATATCTGCTATAAAACATTGCTTAAATTACTGTAAATCCTCATTTGATTAACTGCTGTGCTACAGGTACATTCTTTTCTGAAATTGAACCCAAAAATATTATAATTTTTTGCTTTCTGAAATCAGTAATGAGTAAGAGGCACTAGTGAAAGTGGTGCCTTGCCTGTTCCCATGTTTTTTGGGTTGTGTAAGTATTTTTTTAGGAGAACAGTTGCATAGAAGGTTTTAGGAGAAACATCTTATGAATAATAAGCTCTTAAGATTATGGTAAGAGAACAAAAGGAGATGAGTGCAATCTGAAAGGGCAATAAAGGTGAGAGGTTTATGTCAGTACGAGAAGTTGAACTACATGTAAATGCAAAAGGACTAAAGTGAATGCTTACATCACCTCAGAGTCAAAATGAGTTTAGGAGGCCATATGTTTATTGACAGACTGAGCACAGGGTCTTCTTTTCTTACAGTTTGGACCTGAAAGATGGTGTTTCTTGTCCCCTTTTCCCAAATAGTGATGTATTGATACTGAGCAACTCATAGGATAGACTTTTAAAATGTAATATCTTTCATTAATAACAAGTACAACCCCTCTTTATTTTCAGTATATACTCTTAGGCTGAGTCATGCCAATATGCTACTTAAAGATAACTTCAGTGGAATCATCTTGTTCAACCAAGATGAGACAAATACTGTTTAATGAAGAGCGAACAAGGACAAGAAAGAAGAAACACCTCTGTATTAACAGGGTATTTAAAATGAGATCTGGGGAAGCTGATGACATGGGTTGTGATCTCAGTGCAGAGGACAAAATGACTGTGTAGTAGTGAGTTTTCTGATATTCATTGTTTCACTTGAATCAGTCATAAACTGATTCACTGCACCTAAGGCAAAAGCAGATATAGTGAAGTTAAGGACTATGAACAGCCCAAAATGTAACAGTTAAAAAAATGTATCTGGTTTCGAGCAACACCTCTAACTGGCTTTTGGCTAATCATGAGGAAAACCCACAACTTTCCCCTTTCCTTCATTTTTAAAATTCAATAACTATGGTATCACCTTAGTGGGCTCTCACTGTAAATATCAGAAAAACATTGCAAAACTATTTAAAGGATTATGTTAGAAAGAAAAAAGAGATGGCAGAAAGAAAGACAGCAACATCCCCTGAAAGAATAAAGAATTTAAAATAACAATATGTATGCTTTTAAGATATATACATTAAAGATCAAAAAAGCCATGTATTAATTCACAGAGTAGGTGATGCTTAAACTGCATTAAAGGTTAAAAAGCTAGTAAAATGATTTCATTCATTTCTTGGCCTCTTTCTTTAGTGATGAAGACCATGACAATCTATATTACTCTAGGATAAGAACATGATCTTCGAGCATATAAAGGGGGCTTACAGGAGGGCTGGAGTGAGGTAGTTTTTACAAGGGGATGTAGGGATAGGAGAAAGGATAATGGCTTTAAATTGAAAGAGGTTAGATTTAGACTATATATAATGAAGAAAATCTTTACTACAAAGATGACACAGTACTAGAACAGGTTGCCCAGAGGGTCTGTGGCTGCCTCATCCCTGGCAGTGTTCAAGGCCAGGTTGGACAGGCTTTGAGTAACCTATTCCAGTAGAAGGTGTCCCTGCACATGGCAGGGGGGTTGGAACTAGATGATATTTAAGGTCTCTTCCAACCCAAAACATTCTATGATGCTGAGTTCTAGGTCATGGAATATAAGTGGAACATTGGTATGAGGAGGCTTTCTCCTGCTACTGTTCTAGTTCTGGAGTGAAACCTAAGCCCAGATCATCATGTGTATCAATTAAGATCTTGACAAGTGGATTGATTCTATAGAAAATCTCAGGTTCAAATTTGAGCTTGATGCTGAAAGGAATCATGAAAAAGATAGTAGAGAATGTGGAACTTCTCTTTTAAAGGTTTGCATCATTGATGTGACTGAACCAGCAATAGGCAGACCTACTCTGATAAAACATAGTTCCTCATATCTAGAAAGGATCAGACTGATCTTACTCTGCATACTTTTCAGTGTCTCTGACATCAATATTGCTCTGAATGGGGAAATAGGAGAGCAAACACAAGAGAAATACATTGCCAGCTACTGTTCTCCTGTCTCACTTAATTGAGGAGGAAGGAATGAAATCTTTGACAGTACTTATTTCTCATGCTTTGCTTTCATTCTACTCCTCACTTGCTTCTAGGTAAATATTGTCGAAAAGGAAACAGCTGGAGGGAGCCTGGGTGCATGGTCCTCATCTCTTCTGCTACTACAGCACTATTCAACGTTCATTGCTGCAGCTGAAACCCAGTTCATATCCAGAAAGGAAGGAAGGACAGGAGGTGTTTCACTTCCTTGGTTGTAGTCTCCAATAAGTATAGACCAACATGTGAGGCCTTTTGAATGTGAAGATGATCATGTTATTTCTTATGGGCTTTGGTCCCTAGTGCTCTGGGGAGGACAGGGAGACAAATCAGCTTGTGAGTGATACTCTGACAGAGTTTAAATCAGAAACCTCAGGAGAGATGTACAGCTATTTTGCTGTCAGCCAAGATTCTGCAAATTGATTTCTGTCCTGGTTTGATTTTTTCTAGCTGGGTATTAGCTGTTTTTACTTACTGCCACTGACCTCACCTTTTGGCTAAAGGGTGTTAATTTAAAAGAGTTTCCTGATGATGAGAGAGCATAAATTTAACTTCAAACACTGTCAGAGAAAACTTGGAAAACAGATCTCATTACCTTCCATGAGATTTTATATTTCTATTTGAATCCTACAAGTCCCTCTCCTTTCATCATGGCAAGGCTAAATCTGAATTTTTGTTTGAAGAAAGCTGCCTAACTGGGTTTTCAAAACCAGTGTAAAACCAGACAAAGAAACAGCTATTGTGCTGTAGTAGTATTGGAAACAAAAAGCTGTTCTCTCATTTCATTTAACACTGCTGATCAGCAAAGAGGGAATTAAAGGCACTCTGGTTGCTATTTGAATTTATATCTCTCAAGAAATGTATTTAAATCAATGTTTTATTAAATACTATTGAATGAAAAAAGAGCCCCAAACCCAAACCAACAATGCATTTTTTGGGTTGTTCAACCATTCAGGGATGGAAATCCTATTGAATCACTTTTGAAGTCAAACTGAAGGGTTGTAGAAGCAAACCCTACATAGAAAGCGCGCAAAGCAGCTCATTTCTCGGGTGACAATTCAGCACTGAATAATACCATTATGTTAAAAATGGAAGTAGTGAATTTGCCACTGTACTATCTTCAGTATCTACTTTCCTTTCCATGATTATAGCAGATATCTGTGTAGGTCTCTTTCTGGACTATTGGGAACTTATTGTTGTGCTATATTGGTGTAGTGTGGTGAAGCTATGACTGACATGCATGGGGCCTCTTGCTTAATTACTTTCATAAGATACAGTAGAAAATGTCACATTTGCAGATAAAAAGTGAACATTGCTGTCCATGCAGGCAGAACTGATTTTCTTCTTCCACATAAATATCTCAGTTCCTTGGGAAACTGTCCTTTATTGATGTAACTGAAAATAGCCTCCCTAAACCTTTCTGTCAGAATGGTCTGATGTCAGATCTACAAAAGTTATGGTGCCTTAATTATAAGCTTTATTTAGGTTTTGGATGTATGAATTCAAATATGTCCTTTTCAATTCTTAGCAATTTTGGTGTAATCAGGAGAGATTACATGCAATTTCATTGTCACTGAAACTAGCATGCACAAGCCTGTGAAGCACAGACAACATTCTGTTCTGTAGGAATAATAGCCCACTGTCTGAAATAGACGTAAGATTCCTGTGATGTGTTTGGCTGTCCAGCGGTGCCTCAGACAGCATCAGTTTATTGCGTGTGACAGAGGTTCAAAATCTTCCTTAGTCCATTTCTTTCCATTTATGATTGTACCGGGTAAGGTTTTTGTAGCAGCAGGTCTACAGGTGTAGCTTCTGTGAAAACGTGCGAGAAGCTTCTCCCATGCCAGCTGGCTTCACGGCTTTGCTGGTCATTGCTGGCCATTGCTGGCCATTGCTGGCCACGGTGAAACATGTCTGTGGTAGTTGTAGCACCTCTGTGAGAGCATACTTAAGAAGGGAAAAAATATTACTGTGCAGGGGCAGTTGCAGCCAGAGAGAGGAGTGAAAATATGTGAGAAACAACTCTGCAGACACTCAGATCAATGCAGGAGGCCAGGGAGTGCTGCAGGCTCTAGAGCAGAGATTCCTCTGCAGACCATGGTGAGGTAGGTTGTCCCCATGCAGCCCATGACAGTCCAGGGTGGAACAAATATCCATCCGCAGCTTGGGGAGGACCCCATGATGGAGCAGGGGGATGCCCAAAGGAGGCTGTGACCCTGTGTGAACCCTGCACTGGAGCAGGCTCCTGACAGGACCTGTGGTCCCATGGAGAGAGGAGCCTGCACCAGGGCAGGTTTGCAGCAGGACTTGTGATCTCACGGGGGAGCCACATTGGAGAAGTCTGTTCTTGAAAGGCTGCACCCCAAAGTGCCAAAGGAGATGACAACGCATTTTTCACTCCATAATGTTGTAACCTATATAATGCAGTTTGGGGTCTTCTGGTTTGCTCTGGCATTCTGCATAATTTTCTTGAACACAAATCAAAGGTCATTTAGTACTTTGTGTGTGTGTGTGTGTAATGTTATGTGCAAAAATGTCTGAAAGTAATGCTGAAAATGGGTATTACTAGGGAGTTCTTTTCCACTTAAGTAGAAGCACTTATTTGGTGAGACAAATGTAAGAATTGGACAGTCCAGTTTTGGTGTGATAATAGAACTGAAATGTGATTCTTTCTCAATACAAATGAGATACTAATTGAAGAATGCAGGATAAAATGACTTCACCTTACCCATAGCTCAAGACTTCCCATTCTCCAGAAATCTTCCAAGACCAATCTGGTAGAGAGAGTGTTTCTTTTAGTGACTTCAAAGCAAGTGCTATTGAATTCCTTTAAAGGTGTCAGCAGGTGGGTCTGGGATTCTGCCTCGCTGGATCCCTCTATGAGGTGAATGCTGTACCAACACCAGTTCAGTGTTTCCCTGCCTATTCAGATGCAAAGTGTAACTTCTAGAGCTGTTTAATCCCCACAGTCAATAAAGGAACTTCTCCACGTCTGTCCTTACAAGTATATGCTTGTATAAAATACTTCAGTGGTTATAACTGTGTGGGAAAATTGACATTACTATCCCTCTAAATCTAAACAAACTCATTTTCTAAATATTTCATGCTGACATGGAATATGTGTATATTTTGAAAAACATTTTGGTGCAAATTTGCAAGCTTGTTGATATAGACTCAAATCCACTTGAAAAGATGATGGCGCTTATAGAAGAAATTGTCGTCTTCACTAATTTTAAGTAAGTAAATTCCTTATTTTCCTTTAAAATGTTCAAAAGGTGCTATCAACTGAACTCTAACAGTTTTTACCTTTATTAAATTCTGTAAGAATATGTAAAAGGGAGATTCATTCAAACTACTTCCAATGAGTATCTAGTTTATGATAAAACCTTTAATCATGTAATTTGAGCTTCATCTACATTCTAAATTCTGTGAGCAATTGCTTTCTTATATTGCAAAAACTGCTGTCAACACTGAAGCGGAGGCAGCGAAGAACCATGTAAGTGCTTAGGACTGTGAGGATACAAGTTATGAAGACAGATTAGACAGACCTAGCTACAGGCCATAGTGTATTAGACAGCATAGATAAATTGAGGCTGAGAGCATCTCACAGTGGGATGAAATATACTGAAGGAATGCTATAGATTGATACCTCTCTGCTGTTTAAGAGTAGTTGCTTCAAAAATCTGAGGTCACATACCATAAAGTTGACAAGTAGACTTGGAAACTAGTAGACAGGCCACTGAAATGGGAGATTTGTGTTCAAATAAGGGGAGACTATGTAGCAAACTATGCATCAGAAATAAATGGAAATTGTTTCAATAGGAATTTGGATTAAACAAACTAAAAAAGAGAAAGAAAAACACTGTTTCAGGTGAGGAAAGGTGAAACGAACGGAACAAAAATTACCTAGATATAAACAGAACCCTTCTTTTATGAAAATACATCTACTTTCCCAATAATAGAGATCTCCCTTCCACCTTGCCTGCAGTACTTGTACAGTTTCTGTTTAATTGTTTAATCAATTTAGATGTTCTTTCTGCTGTTTAAGTTTAGAGCTCCTGCAAGGTATGTAGCAAAACTCAAAAGGATTGTGGGTTACAAATGAAGTGTTTTTATTTTTAATTTACTAGTATGCAGTAGTAGCATGTTCACACATCCTAGAAACAAATTAAACTGTAACCTTTATCTGTCTACTAAGGTTAGCTTAGGTGTCCGCAAGTAGAAGACCTCATCTTCCCCATTTGGTGCGTTATAGAATTTAAAATTATAATTATTTGTAGAAAAAGCTGATTCTATTGTATTAAGATATTTTTTTCCACATCCCCCTAACACTGATAAAATGAGCATTGATTCTTAACCTCCTGCTGTACCGATTTCTGTGTGGTTTCAAAAAGTTCATCTCATCAAGTACTCATGGTGCTGAGCTAAAAGGCAGCTGCTTCTTGCCAATACAGTACAATTACCTTTCTTGAAAGGTGTCCAGCCATAGGAATGACTTATGCTGTTGCTGTAACCTCACTCTTCATTAGCAGGCCAAGACACAACCCTGGTGTTATGTCTTACATGGTTCTTACCTCCTAGCATGGAAGCTGGGAGCTGCCAGCAAGAGGTATACTTTGGTTCCTCCACTCTTAGTGTGGTGTGTTATACTGCCTCAGCCAGTAGCTGGATGCTCACCCAGCTGCTCGCTCACTCTGTGTGCTGCTCAACAGGACAGAGGGATAAAATGAGCTGAAAAAACCTCATGGGTGGACTTAAAGACTGAGATTGCTTGATAGTTACTATCATGGCCAAAATAGACTTGATCTGAGGAAAGTTGATTTGATTTACTGGCAATCACAATAGATTAGGGTAGTGAGAAACAAATACAAAACTGAAAACACAGCCTACTCCCTCCACACCCTTTTCCAGGCTCAGTTTCACTTCTTTGTTCTCAATTTCTCCAATTCTTTTCCCTCCCCACCCTGAATAATGCAGGAGGCTGAGGAATGGAGGTTGCAGTCAATCTAAAGCCTTGGTATCTGCAGGGCTGTGTGTCTCACTAGTTTTCCTGACTTGTCACACTGCTGTGCAGCATTTTTCCCTTTCTTAAGCACTTTTTCCCAGAGTCGCTACCATCTGCAAGGCTCAGCTGTGCCCTGCAGTGGGTCCATTGGAGCCATCTGGGACCTGCCATGTCCAACATGTGACAGCCCCAGTCACTTCTCACATAGGCTACCCTAGCCAGCGCCGGAGTATCTGCACTCAGCACCGTGAGAAATACTAGATATATTGGTCCTTCCATAGTATTACTGAAGGAAAAGAATGGCCCATCTGTTTCCAGTCTGCTGTAATGCAATGGTTCAACAGCATTTTCATCTCCTGGATGTGCTACCTGATAATGTGCATGTAGTTGTGCTCCCACTGCCTTCATTTTTGTAAAGCAATCTTCAAATGTATTTTTGACAGTTTCAGCTTTTTCTTTCATGCAGTCTATTTTCTGAGACAGTCCTTTACTTCCTTCAGGTTTCAACCGTAGTTGAAATTTTGATGTAAATTGACCTAAAAATAAATCATTTTCTCTGTCAAAACTTTCTTTTAAAAACTTAAATAATTCTTAAAGACTTGAGTTTTGAATACTCATTAAAGAAAACATTGCTTCTACTTTTCTCATTTCATTAGAGAGGTGACCCTTTTCGATCTGTCTTTTTTTAAAAAAATTAGTTGCTTAAGCACGGCCAGATATCTCATTAAGTTCCCAATTATTATAAATATCCTATCCTCAGATGGCATCTTATATTAGTAAATAGTTCTCACAAGGTCATTGGTTCCACCTGGCATAGAAATTTTTCCCCGCTTTTTGAAGCAGTAATAATAGGAAATGGAAGTATTACACTGCGTTCTTGCACTTAGATTAAACATACAAAATCCATTTAAGTATCTTGAATGAAGCCATAGTGAACACACTGCACATGTGGTCATCTGAACAATATGATTGCACTGGAGAAGAATTCTGCTGACTCTTCACCTAAGACAAATTATTACAGCTTTCCCAAAATACGCCCATAAAGGAAACTGTATTTCCCACCTTTGAGAATGCAAACCTCAGGATACAGTATTGAAAAAGTAGAATTTTTCATACTGATGCTATAAAGTCAAAGTTTGCCACTGGTCTGGTAATTCAACCTTCTTATCCTGTCATATTCCATTAAGATGCCGTACCTGTGTTTTTCAAGAAAGAAGTATTTAATTTCTTTAGGCTAAGCTTGGAGTGCAAAGCACAGCAGCTGTGGTCCAAAGATAGTAGAATTACAGGTTTATGTTTTGCAAATATAGGAAAAGAAGTTCAGCCAAAGATATTTCTTTCCATTCCTTTAGAACTTGCTACTCTAGTAACAGGAACAGCCACTCAGTTTCTATTCTGTTGTTTTTTTTCTTTTCCCTAGGATATGTAAATTCTGAACCAAATATAGAGGCTCTCTCGATGGATCCAGCATTCTCCTCATGTATATATCCTCTAACATGAATATCAGTTCCCTTGTTCATCTCTTGGCACTATATTAATTTTCACTTGCATTTTCACTTGCATTTGCAACACCTTCATCTCAATGGACAATCATGTCTGCAGAGCAGCCTTTTTCCTCCCAAAAGTGGTAAAAGAGGCAATCTCTGCTCCAGAAAAGTAATTTTGTTTTCTGTTTCTACAATTTTATTCTCTTTTGCTTGTTTATAGGCTGTGATTTGAGACAAAAAAAAGAATATGTAAGAATGATAGAGCTTGAAACAAATCATTACAGCATTTGAGCAAATATGAAAAATATAGCTTCGGAAGTACCTCTTTTGAACTATCATCAAGCTTTTTAGCAGGGGAAAGGGGATGAGAAATGCTGAAAGTTTGTTTAGGAAAAAATACTGCAATGACTGCTTTCCAAATTCTTTTTGTGTGACTGTGACAAATTATAGGCTTTTTGCTCTTTTGCAATATGGAAATTTGGAACTGCATCAACTTAGCATCTAGGGAAAATTACATACCGTGTCATCTATACATGTCCACTATCAGTTCCTCCGATTGGTTATTTAGAGTTTTAAATGAGGTCTGAATTTTTGAAGATGTGACTCAAACATATAGGTTATGTATGAAGTAGAATTCTCAAACTGTTGTTTTCTCAAATATATACATTTAGTATAAAAGGAGGGAGCCAAAATTCTCCAGCTTGGCTGCCTAAGAACATGCTGTGATTTCCAAAACTGTCTAATTTCAGCCCAGCTTTCTATGGTTCCCACTGAGTCTGAAGATTTCTGTTCACTGCACTGGGATTTCTCTTCACTTTCCACCAGTGTTTTTCTAATTTGAATGTATTTTATGTGAGGATGGAGAAAGAGAGGACTGCTGAATCCGTAGGCAGCATTACCTCCTACATGTACAGAGTGAATAATTTTGAGAGCTGGATGCCTCTGTGGCATTGAAAGAACGGGCTGAGCCTCATCAGGGATACTGTTGTGCCAGGGGAGCTGGATAGTATCCCCTCCTTGGCAGCACTAATGTGGCTGAAGATGAGGAGGATCTGTGTGAGTGCTGCGTCTCAGATAACTTGCTGCTCCCTATCTGGGTTATGAAGGCTCCTTCCATTCTATAAAACACCATCTTTCTCCATTCCAGATATTTATTTACGCTCAAGAACATTGTACTCTCTCTGGACTCTTTACAAGACTCTGTCAGGAGAGAAAAGTACTCCAGACCTTCCCCTTAATTAACAGCGAGTGAGTCTTGTCTGTGGCTTGACTAGCATTTCAAGGAGCTTAATGGCCGAGAAGAGAACGTATGGTAATGGATCTCAAACTAGGCATACATTTTTCAGCCAAGTACATTCCACAATCTGTGGAATGAAATCAAGCCTCTGTGTGAAAACTGATGATTTTTCCCTCAAGTGACAAACTGAAGTGGAATACATCTGAGCAATGATGAGAGTTGTGACTGAAAATGTTGCTCAGTACCTTAAAATATAGGTCTTCTGTGCAACAGACGACATGCTGCATGTGTTGTTTCCCCTATGAATTATGCAGTTACATGCATATTGAAGCTCTTCCTATTTCCTCTCCTGCAATTCTTGACTTTCTTCTGATTAAGACTCCAAGTCTCCCTTGAGTCAGAATAACTTGTTTAAATGCAAAAAGACTACATTTGTTTTGAATACAAGCATAATTTTGGTTGTTCCCTGGTAAAATATTACGGTTAAAAACCCCCAAAACAACAACAAACCAGCCACAACCGGCAAAGCACCTACGTTACAGTTTCCTTTGCAAAGCCTAAGCAGCCCTTGGCTGGAAGGCAGAATTTAGGGTCCTGGTTTATAAATTGCTATAGCTAAGACAATAATACTTCATCCTCTGCTATCACATAGCAGAGACAAATCAGATAATGCAGCTAAAAGTCTCCTTTCTGCAGCTTAAAATGAGTGAAAAGCAGAGATAAATTGGAATCCCAAAATCATTCTTAGTGACAATAAAAACTAGACAAGAACCTCCTACTAAAGTGAATATAATTGCATCTTGATTTCAAATGCTCCTAAATTCGCAGTTCCTAGAAAAATTAAACAATAGGTTTCACCTAAAGCTATTTGTAGGTCTACAGGTGTATTTTGGTGATGGTAGCGACTGCTGATACATCAAAGGTAATTTTTGATGGAGAGGTATTGGAGGAGAGCACCAAGTTGTATATATTATCACATTTGATGGTGAGCAGCTGTAAGCAGAAACTAACATAAATTAGATGTGTATCACATTTTTCTGCACCCTGGGGAAGTGCAGAACAAAGTCATGCAGTGATTACTCTTCCACCAGCATGCCATTAACAACTCCAGATGGCAGCACTTTAAATGCAAACATTTCCAGGTGTAATGAGAAGGCTAAAAATAACTAAACAGCAAGGAATGACCCAGTGACAGTCTAATTTGTGAAAGGAGTGAAGAGGCAACAAGGCTGTTTAGGCGTGTGAGAGAAATGGCTTAAGCCATGAACAAATTCATGCAAATACAGTCTTTTCTTAAAGAAGGACATGTGCTTAATCTGTCTTTCTACGTAATTGATAATGAAGATGAAAAGTGTGTGTTCATTCATGTGCTAGCTTGTATGTATAACCCTGTAGGAAACCACTAAGTAACTCTCAAAAAAAGATGAACCTTCTTCATTGAAGACATGCTGTCAACCCGATAGAAAAACAAAGGCATTTTTGTGTGTACCTTTCAGCAGACTTGTTCTCTGGTTGAATGGCTATTTGTTATAAGGAAAGATACTGGAATTTCAATATATACATGAAGAAGTAAGGATATTATCCTTCTTTTGCTTAGTGCCCACATAGTGCCTTTGGAATAATTATCATTCATTTAAGACTGAATTTTACAAGATTATTTTATCTACTCTGTCACTTAAGTGCTAATAATACTGTACATATGAGCATGAAGTGGATGGACTGCTATTGATTTTACATAAAAGTTGTGTTTTCTGTTAAATACATTTTATATCATGTTCAGAAAAGTTACCAAGCCTAAAACAGAGGTGAGGGTACAGAGTGCTACCAGTGCAGAACTGAATGATAGATGTAAAACAATTTCAGTGAGAAACTGTTACCATTTATATGAAGTTTGGGTAAATCAACCAGAAGTAACTGCTTCCCAGCTGTCCTTCACTAGTGGATGTGGCTGCATGGTGAAAACCTCCTTTTGAGCAAGAAGTAGCATCTTGAAAACAATCCTATTTTCTCTAATAGTCTGCAAGTTTCCAATCTATTTTCTCACTTACATAAACCTGTACAGACTCAGGTGGACAGATTGCTTTTTACTGCAGCTGATAAAACTCGAAACTTGGGTGTCTTCAAATTGCCAGTGGTGTCTTGAGTTGTATATTTAGGTTCAGAACTGTTCATTGTCTACAAGGAACATACTTGTACATTATAATGGAAAAAATCTTGAATGTCTCTGGGAACAAACACAGGGAGAAGTTATCATTATTGCAGGAACACTGAAGGCGGTTCAGATGAGTCTGGTGAAACTACAGGTTGCTCCTGAACTATGTATTGTGAGTTGGCCCCAACATTTTCCCCAAAGCTGTGCTGCAGTCCTGTGTCTTGGGAATTTTTCCTTCATCATTTTTCTTGCATTGCTTCCTGCTGTTGCGGTCATACCTTCCTCTAGCACATGTCCCAGAAGGAGAGTCACTCCTCTTCCATTTCGCAGGACTAGACCTAAAGGTTGTCATTTCCTTCCCCAGACTGAAGGGATCAGTTCCTTCTGTTCTCTTCCTACCACTCTTGCCACCCTTTGAACTAGATGACAGGAAGGACAGCATGTTTACGGTAAGATTACCAATGTGTCTCATGGTCAGCATCTCCATGTTGGCCCAGTGAAGGAAGAGAAACGTGTCTATAAACAATCTGAGGTGTGAGAGATTAACTTTAGGGGGCAATGGGGAACAGTCATTGTAAAACATTCAAAAGATGAGGTTAGCAGTTCACCTTTCTTGTTCATCTCTGGATCACAGCTTTCAAAATAGGCAGGAAGAAGACATATCATTCATGTTGCCACCACTCCAAAAATAATTTTAAAAAATCTCATTGAAAAGGTGATTTTCTGTCCTGAACACCGGCACAGTAGAAAAGTGTCTTTTTCAGCTGATAAAAAAACCTTGCACAAAAAATCCAGGCTTGCAATGCCTGTACACCCTCTGCTTGGGGCATGAGGATGTCATGAACTCTCATTCATTTCTGTGCAAAATTAGGAAAACCTTGCTAAATTATGCCAAGTTTGGGGCTTATGAAGCTTATGGTTCAGACTCAAAAGATAAATCAGGCAAACGCAAACACTTTGGCTGCTTACCCGAATTAGCCCTCATACCTTCTGAAATTTGTTCATGGCTCATTTTCCTGAGAAAGGAAGAGAAGTTAATGAGAAACTTCCATATATTAATCTCACTTAAAGCTTGACATATTTGGATAGTCAATATAATTTTAAAGATGCAATGGTTCAAGCACGCTGTTGTGATAGGCAAATATTTATGTATAATCATATCATTAGATTAAGGAGTTTATTATTCGAGTATGTTCTGCCTTTTGTGATGTAATAATATTTTTAATATCCCAAAGCAAAATCAAAAGTGATTAATTTTAAAGGTTTATTCTAAGAATGAATGTTCCAGTACCAGGAAACATTGTTTGAGATTTATTTGTTGTAATGAACTTGTATCTTTACTGGATATTGAATATCTTCATCATCTGCAGAGATGTTCGGAGTTCCAGCCATGCCTGCCTTCCCTTTCAAAGTCACAAGCCTAAATATAGGAAGATGTTTATCATTTTCCATTTAGAAATTAGTATTCCAGTCTCTGCAGTGCATATGAAATGCTTGTTATGCTGGAGTTTCACTAAAGTAGAACCGACTGTAACAAGGGAAAAATTTCTCTCAATCAGGTTTGAAGTGCATGCCACGGGGACAGGGGTGTCATCTTCCTTTCTTACACACAGTCACTCGTCTTATATCAACACCAATTATGAGATAAGGTTCAAAGCTTGCCTGTGAGTTTGTTATATTCAAGCCTGCTGAGAAAAACCTGTTCCTTTCTCTCAGCAGACTCTCTTCTCACACTAGAATTCCCTTTCTTTTTCGAATCTACGTAAAATATACAGATTAAAAATTTGCTCTGAGTAAGAGCTAGCATTGCTGGAACTACCTTAACCTCTGATCTCCCATCTTCACTGATAAAAGTGTTTAGGAGTATGTCTGCATTTAGTGCTGCTTTGGTTCAGGTCATTTAAATTTGCGAATTATAATGTGCAGCAGGTTACACTGAAGAGAAATAAGTCAGAGTGTCAGCACAGGTGTGTATTTTCTAGCTGTATGATGGTAATCAGTTTCTGCAGGAAACTAAGTTCCTATTGCAGCACGAGTAGTCTCAATCAATAGATTTGTTTCTTGATGACTTCAGTTAATCTCAGATGCTTTTCTGTGCTACTTCACCTTGAGTTCAGCCTCTTAGGAAATTCCTGGTAACCTTCTGGGTTAAGGGCTAGCCCACATCAATTAACAGATGCCTAATTTTGTGCAGGTAGTTGCATATTGCTGTGAAACTGTGTGTCTGGGAACCTTCCTGGCAACCGCAGAAGGAGAGAAGTCTATGGAAAACTATTCTGGTGCACTGCTATGTTATAGTTCAGTGAAAGTATATCAAAAGTTGAGGACTTACATACGGAAAACCTTTTTGTTTTTGCAAAATTCACCCAGACCTTTAGCAATCAGAGAAGGTTCTTAAAATAGTCATTTGTTTTGTTTCCAATTCAGTAGCTCTAATATAAAATGAGTGTAACTGTCCTGGGTTCAGCCTTAAATCCCGATAGTAACAAACCAAACCAAAACCACTTCTGATTTCTGTACTGTTATCAATTTACATTATTCTACAGTTCCAGTGTTTGGCAGAATTACAAGGTGAACACCTACCTGACAAAATGTGCCCACAGCTTTATAATTTCGTCTATTTTAGGAACAAAAACCACACACACGCACAAAAAAAAACAAACCAACAACCCAACCCTGAATGCCCTGAATTTCTATTCAGTTTACAAAAAAAAACTTATTAGTTACTAGAGGGTTGAGAGGAAGAGTGAATTGAATGCAGTTCAGCTGTTTTCAAAAAAAGTTGGATAGACTGTTTGAACTTTGAATAGCAGAATACAAATTTCATTGAGGAATGGGAGAATATCTTCCCCCTTTTGTGCTGCTTGTAAACTCTCTTACTGCACGTAAGGAAACACTGACTCCCTTGCTCAACACCATTACTGTATTAGATTTCATACCTACTAGCATGATTTCAAAGGACACAAAGACAGGGCTATGTTCAAGGTCCAGTAGAAGTCTGGCTGAAAAATGAATGCAAAATTAGCCTTAAAGTTCCTTGAGACCTCAGTGTTCCTTTGATTTTTTTCCTGTCTATTTTCTTCTTACTCCTTCTAAGACAGGAAACTTATTGGTTTCTTCAGAATCTGTCAGTTGGATGATTTTCCATCCTGTGATGGAGCCAACATGATTGTCTCTGTAGATCCACTGCTGTTGCATCATGAAACTAAGGTGGACATCGTAATAACCTGCAGCAGAACTGAAGTCTGCAGCAATTCCAACACCTTCACACTTCACAGGGAAACTGAGTTAAAAAATAAGCTTTGCAAACCTGAAGAGGCCAAGCCAGAGCCAGAGCTGAACTTGTGCTAGAGTGCATATACTACAGATGAGTGTTATCTGTCAGTGAAGAAGTTTAAATTTTGTAAAGGACTATGTGTGTGCAAGCTTGAAAATCCTGAGTTTAGACTTGCATGTAGCAAGGAAAAACAGTGTTTCATTTTGTCGTGGTTTAAGCCACAAATCAGCCACGCAGTTTGTTCACTCACTTCCCCCTTTTTCTTCCCTCTGCTCCTGGAGGGAT